>JAIUJO010000015.1:2743889-2921389 GCA_023846275.1 Vanilla planifolia | reverse complement strand
CCACTACCTACATTCCATGCAATTGTACACTACAAATTAGAACTAATGAATAGACTTGCAATCCCTTAGAAAGACATCACGATTCCCTGAAAAATCTACCATTAAAAGCATAGAGCATAGGAAATGGTGCTATACACCCTTTGTCTTTGAAACAATTGAAGGAAAGAACAAATAGAAGATTGACAAGGACGAGAATTCCTTATAGAGTTTGAACTACAAGGTTGAGCTTTTAGCCTTCTCAAGTGGGGCCCCCGTAGGGGTACTATTGAGGATTGGGGGTAGGGCCTCCTCCAGGGTAAAGACCTTTGGGGTTTTTTTTTGGGGAACTTCTTGACTCATTCTCTTTAATTAGCTAACTGATTTGTATCAACCCAAACGTCACAGGCCCATCATGGCCCGAGAAGCAGCTCAAGGTCGATGATGGATGACATCACCTTTGACTACCTTTCGAACAACAAACCCAAGAAGGGTGGAAGAAGTTTTTTCTTTTTCTCTCACTTCTCCTTGCTCTCCAGAACTAATCGAGTCAAGGGCCCTATTGTCCACCCCATTCGTCTCGGTCGATGACGAACCATCTCCACAAGTCAAAATCCTCTGGGGACTTCACCTCCATGGTGAACCTAGGATTTCCTTAGGTAGGGTACCTATTGGAGGTAACTCGTCTTGCCTTAACCCAACTTCAACATAATTCGTGGAGGAGCCCTCTATGCTAATAAGCTGTGCCTTCTTCAGATTTATCCACTTCAGGGCTTCCCTTGTTTATAAAGGGCCTCCTTGAGTTTTTCTGTTGGCATCTCATCCTTCCTACCTCCGTGCGCGGAGGTGGTTGTCTGCACTTTTAAGCTCCTCTTGAGAAACCTTGCAAGACTTTGTCATTGGTTGTCTTTGAGAGGTCAGGATGTTCATCCTGTGAGGATAAGAGGAATCCCATTGGGATCTTTGGTCGAGAAGAAAGGGATTCCTTAGACCTCGATTACATAGTGACATACTCCCAATCCCGTGTCTTCTTCCTTTTTTCTTTTTCTTATCAAAGTTCCTCAGAGGGGGGCCCTGGATTACCTATAAGGGGACCCAACCCTCAGTTTTGTTGCTTATGGAATCGACTTTTGGCTAGTGAATTCATATTCTTATTATAGACATTGTCTTGCATCAAGTTCTGTATTTGCCTAAGGCACTAGCTTAGCCAAACCCTGGTATATATATGTGGGCTTTCTTTCTCGACTTCTCATATCGATCATTCGTTCGGTTAGTTTTTTAAGCAAGAATCACATCGTCATCTTCGTTGATTTTCATAGTAATTGTCCCCCAATCCTGAGTGAGGTACATCCCAGAAGCTGACTCTTTTATCAATATGAAAGTGCTAGGGCACCTCTTTCAAAAGAAGTTCCTTATATTGTGCCCAAACCCGAGACCCTGTCCAGTTTCGTTGAAGTTATTAGCCCTGTGGATTCAAGTTGGCCCGCCTACCTGCCTGAGTTGTTTGATTGAGTCGAGGTTGGGGATCTCCTTCTTTTTCTTTCATTGCTTAGCTCTATTTGTGGTGTTCCTAGCTCTTCAGAAGCAGGTTGGAAAGGCCTAGTGATTCTACTTTTCATGAAATTTTTAGTGTTTCTAGCTAATATTTATCTCAAAAGAAAAGAACCTGCCCTTGCACTTCTGGTAAGATAAGGTTAAAGTCACCCCAAAGAAACCCAAACTAGCCAACAAAGACATAGTCCTGGACAACGTGCCTAGGTATAAGAAACTTTGATTAAAATTCCCACGTGAACCTTCAGCAATAGTAACATGGCCACCTAGCTTCATTGTTTCCTCTCATTTGATCGACACAGGTTTGATATCCAAAATTCTCTTAACTATTCCCCTACCGGGTAGGCACAAACCATTAGAATTAGTAGGATCACATAAAAAAGTAGTAGAAGAATTACTATTCATAATAATGATAAGAAAAACGACCGGGCCTCGACCCAACCCCCCTTTTTTTATATCTGCTTCTCTTTTCTTTTGTGCTTGAACTATGAGAAAAGTTAAAATGTTGCCACAATCTGACTACCCTACTTTAGCATATTTGAATCTATTTGAATATGGTTTTCAAACTTCTTGGGTGAAAAGATTTTGTTGTTCTACTTGTGTTTTTGTTTTGGAGTGAAGAATTCTTCTTTAATCTTTCACCTCAAGTTTGAAGGATAACAATTAAGGTTTTTTTTTATTGACTACTGCTCTTGAAATAAGTAATCTACCTACTTTGTGTTCTTTTCAAGAGTTTAGCTTGCTCAAATGGCCTTCACAACTATATGAAACTGAGATCTACCCTTCCACAACCTTACCATAATTTTAATTATCCTAGTACCTTCAAACCACCCCTCCACTTGTTCCCTTGACTTCATCCTTAAGCTTCCTTTCACTTACCATCAACCCCTTACTCCTACTCCATTCATCCAAACCGGTTTGACCAGCAACTCTTTTCAATCCAAATCTTTCTGATCAGCTAGCAGGTGTTCCTCTCAAATCCCATTTTTTCATCGACAGGTAGGGGCTATTGCTAGATGTCATGGTTCTGCCCTTCTCCTTATCTTCTCGAACAATCAAGGACTTTAGCCTTCAGCTTTCATAGGTGGGAACAGCTAACTCATCGAAGAAGTCAATCTTTCCAACATCGCATCGGGTCAGACTCTCTTCTCGTTAGTCATATGTAATATGTATCGCACCTAAAGAAAAGTGGAGTGAGGTAGTCCCCATTTAGTTTGGCAAGCATAATCTAGAATCGGATCCCTTTTCTGAGTATACGTACCTCCCTTTACTACAAGTTTGAACTGGTATTCTCCTCACTGGAATATTGATGGTCCCAATGATATGTTAAGAAAGTCTAAATCACCAAAGTGGGCCTAGTTGTAGGAAAGTCTTTGCCTTTTCTTGTTTAACCGGGGACTCTCTTGCTACTTCGACCATGAAATCTTGCAACTGCTGAAATTTCTACCAATTCACTTGTTGCTTTCTATTTGTCTAAGTCGAAGAAATCAAGGCTTTTCGAAATAGCACAAACTAAGAAATCGGATAATCTATATGGAAGCTATATATGAAGACTATCCAAGTATAGTGAAACTAACTAGTAGTGACCAGGACCTATTAAGCGAACAAGCCAAGTTTTTTAAAGAAAAAGAATAGGTCTGTCAAGAAGACAAGCTCCACGCTCAAGCTCAAGTCAATAGATCCTCAAAGGCCCCCTTCCCAACCCTGCCCCTTATTGAGTGCCTAACAAAACTACTCTATTACTATTGGGCTCGGGAATTCACTTGATCCAGAGATAGGATTCTAAGGGGGAATCTTCGACTAGTTACTAAGTCACAGTTAGAAGTTCCCCTATAGGGGCCCCTGATGGCCCTAACTTAGAAAAAAGAGATGAACTAGTATGATTCTTTGTCCCAAAGGTTTAGTAGCAAAGGGAAATCTTCCTCAGTAGTGGAATGGAACAATTCAATCCAAGCAACAAGAAATTCTCTCCCTTTTTAAGGTATTCTACTTTTAGACTAAAGACCTATTCCACATAAGGCCGATCAGTTCATAAGACAGGGGCATAGAATCTCTCTCCTTAAGGCAGATTGACTAGATAACACATTATAGATCGAAGTCATGGTCGGCATTTTTCCCTCCCACCCAAGATAACTAACAATTTCTAAGGCTTAATCGAATACTTATCTATAATATCCTCCTTTGAATGAAGCCTCCACTCACTCCCCCTACCCCTAACTGAGAGTGGTCAACTACTCTTATTTCTCGACTACTAATTCATAATCAGACAGGAAGTTGATTAGCAAGAAAAGTGTCCCTACGACTAAGTCAGTCTCAGCTCAATTAGTTTAGCCAGGTCAAGGGGTTAAGGGGGGACTTTTCAGAATAGTTTTTAGATAAGGATGTGAAAGAGATTTTATGGCATGATCAGAGAGGAAAACTCTCTCCATATATTGGTCTGATTCATGTGGAAATGCTGGTGACAAGTGGGGTATGACACCAATAATTGACAAGCAAAGCGGATCTCCATATCATCTATTGCCAAAAGAAAAAAAGAAGGAAGTTTTGTAGATAAAAGCTTGACTTAAATGAACTACTCTGATCCAAACATGTCCTTTTTAAAGTGGCAATCATAGAGTTCACTATTTCCATAGAACTCCTCCCTCAACAAAGTGCGCCTCCCTCCACACTAAACCGAGAAACTGGACCCTTTGAGCCGAACCAACAAAGCATTCCATTGAATGAAGCCCACTTCCCTCCTAGAAAGCAACTTTCAAGGGAGAACTCTTGCTCCTCGTCTCCCTGAATCCACGAGACGAGACAAAAGATGCATAAAATGCAAAGAAGACTATGAATGAGAAGTGATCCTCTATCCTATGTCTAGAAGTAGCGAAGAGACCACCTTCAATCAACAAAGCACTTATTTCTTGCTCGGCCAAGATGTGTGAAGGGGAACCTTCTTCTAAAATGTCTCTAAAGGTGGATTGTGGAGCTACTATTCTGCTACTTTGACTTTAAATTTCTTCCATTACTATGATGAAAGAAAGCAAGGAAACTCAGCTTTTTGTAGGTCCGAATAATCGGGTCACTAAGGTCCACTTGTCAAGTAAAGCCTCACTTTTTCAGATTCACTAAACCAACCTTTTGACATTGCGAGAAGGTCTAGTATCATAGATTAGAAGGTTAGATTCTCTATATGCATGTCTAATCAACGAATTTCATAGCCACTTGAACCTAGGGTACAAAAAGCTAAGTTACTTGTAGTCCACCACTAAGAACTAGCCATCAGATTAGCTGTGATCAACTTCACCCTAAAAAATCGACTTGCATAATACCATGACGGTTAATGTGAATGCTTTTTGAAATTGTCCTATGGTGCAATTACACGAAGACCCACATGTGACACGACTTCAGGCAAGGAAAGACAGACGACAGAAAGCAATCCCTTCCAATAAGTGAACCTACGGAGTTGAACACAACAGTGACTTCGACCAGGTCCTTCTATCAATCTTCTGTCCCTTGCTGAACTCCATATTCTATAAACCTCTAACTGGTTGATCTGATTGAACCTTGTGAGAGCCCAAGCTGATTCAAAAGTTCTCCAAAATAGATTCCTAGAATCCTGTCTAGTTAACCAATGGGGACCCCCAAGTGTAATCCTCAAACCCAGCTCCCGTCAATTGTCAAGTGAAGTTCCTCTTTTCTTCTCGAAGAAGAGAAGGATAGCGAGTGGTAGGATATCATTTATTACATGAATTACCAACCTGTTGATTCTGGTAGTTCCCGCTACAAAGAATGGAGCCATATGGCGCAAGAGTGCCACATAGGATTGATATGAATTCAAAGAATACGTATATGTCGTGGCGATGAAGTACATAAGCGGATGTCATATATTCTATGTATTCCTCGTGTATATTTTTATAGGGAGGATATAGCCCATGAAGATGCCTTCAGAATCAACTTGTTCATCAGTATGCTAAAAGAAAGCACATTCAACTGCTATGTCATGCTTCCAGAAGGCTCCATCAACCATGGGCTGAAATGGGGCAAAAATGAATTTTGCAGTAATTCGATGAAGACTGCTCTATCTCCACAGCCCAATGTGTTCAACAAAACAAACCAAGTTAGTCGGCACAGGGTCCCGCCTTTGGGGTATTGATTTTGGCGAACTTCTTTATGATACTATAATATAATATCAATAATATAAATAGAAGATCTATTCTAAAAAATAATCAAATAGAACAAGGTGCACGATTACATTTGTGACCTTGTACTCTTTTTGGTTTGTTTGTTTTTTATTTTTTCAATCCATTGAAGTTAGTGTCCTTATGCTAAACACATAATAGGAAGGGAAATTGTATGTTAATGATCCCCAGAGGGGGCCCCAATTGGCAAACTCAAGAGGGGCTTAGTTTGCATGTTTTCCTTAGCAAGTAGAGTGAGCACAGAGAATGAGAGATGGGTTGCCCTATCACTTTGGCTAGGATCGCTCTGTTCCTAAATCAATTTATCGCCTGGTCTGGGACCAGGGGCACTTATGCTTTCCTTAGCAAAAACAACACAAGGAAGAACGCGAGGGAAATACTTATTTTCATTGCCAGGGAAAAGAAAAATTGTGAATTTTTCTTTTTCATTAATCATGCCAAATTACAAACTTAAATAGCCTAAACACTGCCTAATAAATAAATCCACTGTACCACCAAATACACAAACCGACTAACCCACTAACTCACTAAATATGCCAACCTACTAACCAACTAACACTACTGAAATAATGCAAATCTGTTTTGAATCAAACTCTAATGCTCCCCCTTGATTAAAACCTCACTACAACTAACTTTAATCAAAACATCTGCTATATGATCTTTAGTCCGAATATGCTAATCCTAACTGAACTCCTGGAATCTTAGCACAAGTTGAATCCTAAAATTAAATGAGGCCGATCCTTTTAGCGAAGTCACCTTGTTCGTCATGTTCATCGGAGTCAACATCCATGCACCCTGTGATGTCATACTTCCTATTGTAATCCACACCCACCTCATCTTCGCATCCACCATCTCTCGGGTTAGAATACAGAGGTTTTTCATCTTTTCCAGCAGCTTCTGTGTCATCTCCAATGGCATGCTACCCAGGAGTTATTCTGTCACCATGTGAATGATTCAAAGATTGCACTTTTAGCACATGTTTCGACATTTGGTTGATCAACTCCAACTCGATCATAGTTTTCGAAATTTCCTTTGTGTGTATCCCTCCTTGAATGCTTTCCTTTGTGTGCATTCCTCCTTGAATGCAATTTCACTTCATTCTCTTCTTTTCTGTTGTTGCCGGCAACCAAGATTGCTCCATTTTGAGGCATAGCACTCCTATTTTTGCTTCAGAACAATAAGTGTCTTTGGACCTTAAAACGAAACGTAAACGTCATAACCTAGAAGCTCTGTTTCCATCAATGGCTTCATGCTCTCAGGCTTGAGAGAGGAGATAGAATCAATATTCTTGGTTGCATCAGCTCTTGCTCCTCTCAGCTCTATAAGACTTCTTGGACCGACAAAATCTAGAGGATTAGCAGCATCTCTAGCCTTCTCTTTTCTACCCATCTTTCTTGCATCGTAATGGGAGTTCTCTGTAGCTCCTCCACCCAATCTCCCTCCAAGCCTTCCTTAAGCCTCACCAGAATTGCTGTTCGCACTGCCCGCCTTCGTGTCTTCGAAATCTCTCCCTTCTTAAAAACTGTTTCGCGCTGCCCACCTTCGTGTCTTCGAAATCATTCCCTTCTTGCAAACTGTTTCATTCTTTCTCCTACGACAATCACTCTCCCCTTGCCTCGAAAGGTCCCTCACTCGTTGTCGTCCGCTCTCGGTTTCATTCTTGCCAGCTCTTTCTCTGCAGGATTCGACGCCCTCTTGCTCTCGTACCTCGTTGTTCTCCTCTTGTTTCTCCTCACAGCCTTCTCAAATTGCTTCATCTTCCCTGGGTTTTACTTTCACACTGACACTGCTGTGGCCGACATTGACGCTGCTTCCCTTAGCAGTGTTGATTGTAACTCCTCCTTTCCGACGTTTACGTTTACGTAGACGCCATCGTTGCCTCCCTCTCTTTACATGAGAGACTTAAAGATCCACTTCATTTCTCTGCTTCTTCCTTCTACCTTGGCCTATCGTGGCCTGGCTCCTCTACTTCTTCCTTCTACTGTGGCCTAGCTCCTCCGCTTCTTCCTTCTATCGTGGCCTTGCTCCTCTGCTTCTTCATTCTAAAGAAGATGTTGAAATAGTAATAAAAAAAGGAAACCATGCTCTGATACCAATTGTTATGGTTTGGAAGCAAAAACCGTAAGGTGGAAGACGACCAAAAACCTGGTTGCGTTACTAGGAGAAATAAAAAATAAACTGCAAATTTCATTTTTCATTTTCAATAATCACACCAAATATGTTGCTAGACTAAAAGCTAGCATTAATACATTGACATCTGAGGTTCAATGCTTGAACAAGTTGTGTTTGGAGTGGAAAGAAGTAAAAGATTCTTTACGAAAGAAATGGAAGAAAATTGAAGAGTTTGACTCTCGTAGATCAGAAATTGATTCTATTTACACTGCATTTCTATGTGCTGACATTGTTAAGTCTATTGCACACCATATCCTCATTCAAATGATATACTGCTGTTATGTGAACTTGACGTGTTGTTGAGTTACATCCTTGAGTTCATTCTTGTATTTTTAATATAAACATAAAATAATTTTATAAAATAATAAAAGTGTGATTTTAACCTAGGAAAAAATGATTGAAAACATGAATCATGTTTCTTAAATCAATGAATAGTTTAACATTTAAACTAATAAAAACTTTGAGAGATTAAAAAATTGATTCTTATTTATTTGCTAAATCAAGAAGATGATTGAATAATTTGGATGCCTAAATATAATTTGAAATTAATATTTAAAAATTATATTAAAATAAATAAGCTAACATTCTATTTTATAGTAAAAAAATCTTAACAAAACTAATGCACGTGTCTTCAATTGTTGAAGCTTGTAGAACCCCCAAAAATGAATTACTTGTTCTTTACATGTAAACTTGTTTCAATGTGAATATGCATTTTAGAATAAAATGTTAAACATTTGTTGTTTGATTCATCAAACACAAAAGTATGCCAACAATCTTAATAATTAATCTTTTTTTACAAAATTTGAATAAATCAGAATACAATATACCATAAATAATTTGTTTCTATAATTGCTAAAAAGATAAACTAAATCAATTTGAAAAGAATTGTGTGAGCTAGACTATTCAATGAAGTGTAATTGGAGCGAAGTGGTATTCTTTAAAAAATAAACCACTTCTACAATTTCTTAGAAATTTCTTAAAATTTAAGGGTATTAATAATTTACAAAATTTAGATTAAGTAACTTTAAGTGATAGTAAAAAATAAAAAAGAATAGAAATTTAAAGATTAAAATGAGCATAAACTATAGGGGAACATTAATCTTGTCTGATGTACATGTAGAGGAGCATATCTTTAATAGTTGTGCATTTTATTTTTAAAAATAATTTATGCTTTAATGAATTTTATTAAACCTTATGTTTTCAATAGGAAAGAGAGGTTGTTGTGTTGACCCATTGTCCTGATTTTTTGTTTGATGATCATAAAATCTAAGTATTACTAATGAATGTTCTTAAATAAATTTTAAATTTTAGATAGATGATACCTCTATTCAAGGTAAACATTGAAAAGAAAGAAGAGCAAAGGTGAAATTTTGTGATGATCTTTTTGGTTGGATTAACAAATAACTAAGAAATATTTTGAATTTAATTTTAGATATTATAATTTTATTTTTATTAGAATGTTAAGCTTAATTAAAATCACTCTTTGAAGGGCCAATAACAAAATTTTATTTAAATTAATCATTTTAGAAAAAATATTAGGATTTTAAAATCTTTATCAAAAGTCAACAATCTAAACAATTATTTTATTCTTAATAATATAATAAGAATTTTTATATCAATAACTTATTTAAAAATGTGTATTATAATTTTAATAATTGATTAGTTAAAACATATATTAAAGAATTCTTTTAAATATTTTAAAAGAAACAACTTTTTATTCTAAAAAATTCACCCCTTCCTTTTTAAATTATACTTCATAAAGACATATGATGTAGTTTAGATCTATAAGAAGTGGATTAATTGTTATGAATAAAAATTTAAGTTTCTCAACAAAATACTCAAATAATTTTTTGAAAAGAATTTTGCAAAAGTTTTAAGTTTATATTGAAAATATTAGTTTTTTAAATATTAATAATTTATATGAAAAAACATGAAAAAGGAAAATTAATGAGAACTAAAATGTACAACAATGATATTTAGGTGATTCTACTTAAACAACTACATCTAATCCCATCAAAATCTATGGAAAAAAATTATAAAAACCATTTAGCAAAAGCCTTATTGGCTAGACCCTCATAAAAGAAACAATTTATGACAGCTTTACAACAAAATCAAATGACAATAGGGGAAAAAGATTTTATGACATGAAATAAAAATCAATACAACCAAAATCCTATGGTTAATGAAATGATTAAAGAGGCACAACTATCTTAAATAAATCAATTAGAAATAGAGAAAATTAACAACTTAACCGACTTATGAAGAATGCTATAATTAAGAATGTTGCGACTAAAGGAAGTAGCTACAGTAGTGACAATTATCATGGGTTACTAATGGCTTAAAAATATTTTTCTTATTGCGTAAACATTCATCAAACCATTTTGTTCAAAACTTCTCTTATTTATAGACTTTTTCTAATCGCTAAAAGCATTTATTAAACAAGAAAATGAAGCATTATTGTATTTTCTATTTTTTTATTTGAAAAATTATTGTTTAAATAAAATATTCTAAAGGCTTAAAAAAACTAGAAGGGATGCTGCAGATGAGTTGCTCAATTAGAATGAACTAAGACTATTTGTTCAAGAAAACTACATGTTGAACGAATGAGATTTGATGAGAGTGTTTAGAAAAAGAATTTCATCGGAACTATTAAATTTATCTTGATCTATTTCCTACATTTCTTAGGCTTTATAAAAAAGATGGAAGAGATCAAGATCATTTGATCGTGAAATTGCATGATTAGAAAGTTCTACTTAGTCCTGTAATTTAGAAGTATGTTGTGTAAAAACAAGGCTTAACTTTAGTCCCATATTATGAAAGTGACTAAAGATGTTTTGTATATAAAGCTTACATGTTTCTCAATGTCAGCTTATTTTGGGTTGATTGCCCTTGGTTTGCTCGAAAGGTCATTACTCATACAGTTAGTGATGATTTACAAATTGTATATATGAATAAGAGAGTATTGACGCATTCTAAGGCCATAAAAAATATTTGTAGTTGTACTTAGTATCACAATTGATCGATGAGTTTTGGAACTTGCATTCCAGAATGCTTAACGATAGCCAGCATGTTTTAGGTGCTGTAACGACCTTTGCTTCTTTTATTGATAATTAGTATTATTTTAATTAGCATTTATTTTTTTAATTTATTATTATAATTAATTTGTGCATTTTACAAAAGTTTTTTAATAAATAGTAAGATATAATACAAAGATAAAATGAATTCAAGATAATTAAAAAAAGAATTAAGTATTTTAATACTAAAGATTTTTTAAAATATTAATTTTAATAAAATTTAACTTTTGTGACTAGCAAATATTTCAATCAAGCTTAACATTTTAATCAAAGTAAAATCAAAGTCCTTAAAATTTAATTCAAAGTGTATCTTTTGACAGTTTGTTACTCAAACTAAAATTGTTTTCATAGGGTTTTGCTTATGCTACGCTTCTTCAAGTTTTACCAGTGATACAAAACTTATCTATCTAAAATTTAAAACTTAACTTCAAAAATTTATTAAAAGTACTTAGTGTTTATTATCAACAAACAAAATACCGTGACAAGAGGACAATAACACAATAACATTTCTATTTTGATGATAATAAAATATTTTATTAAATTAACAAAAACATAAATTATTTATAAAAGGAATATTCAAAGAGTTAATGATGAACTTCTCCCACATGTATGTCATTACTTGATTAATGCTCACCTTTAATTTATGATTATTTCTTTGTAATTATTTCAGTTTCTATTCTTTTTTATTTTTTACTATCACTTAAAATTACTTAATCTAAATTTTGTAAATTATTAATAACCCTTAAATTTTATGAAATTTCTAAAAAATTGTTGAAGTAGTTTATTTTTAAAGAAAACCCCTTTGCTACAAGTAGACTTCATTGAATAGTCTAGCTCCAACAATTCTTTTCTAATTGATTTAGTTTATTTTTTTAGCAATTATAGAAACAAATTATTTATGGTATATAGTATTCTGATTGATTCAAAATTTTGTAAAAAAGATTAATTATTATGATTGTTGGCATACTTTTGTGTTTGATGAATCAAGCAATAAATGTTTAACATTTCATTCTAACATGCATATTCAAATTGAAACAAGTTTGCCTGTAAAGAGCAAGTGATTCATTTTTTAGGGTTCTACAAGCTTCAACAATTGAAGACACGTGCATTAGTTTTGTTAATATTTTTTTTACTATAAAATAGAATTTTAGCTTATTTATTTTAAGGCAATTTTTTAATATTAATTTCAAATTATATTTAGGCATCCAAATTATTCAGTCATTTTCATGGTTTAGTAAAGAAATAAAAATCAATTTTTTAATCTCCCAAAGTTTTTATTAGTTTAAATCTTAAACTGTTCATTGATTTAAGAAACATGATTCATATTTTCAATCATTTTTTCCTCATTTAAAATCACACTTTTATATTTTTATAAAATTATTTTATGTTTATTATTAAAAATAGAAGAATGAACTAAAGGATGTAACTCAATAACACGTCAAGTTCACATAACAGCAATATATCATCTAAATGAGGATATGGTGTGCAAGAGACTTAACAATGTCGACACGTAGAAATGTAGTGTAAATAGACTCAAGTTCTGATTTGCTAGAGTCAAACTCTTCAATTCTCTTCCATTTCTTTCGTAAAGAATTTTCTACTTCTTTCCACTCCAAAAACAACTTGTTCAAGCGTTGAACCTCAGATGTCAATGTATTAATGCTAGCTTTTAGTCCAACAACATATTTTGTGTGATTATTGAAAATGAAAAATGAAATTTGCAGTTTTTTTATTTCTCCTGGTAACGTAACCAGTTTTTTTGTCGTCTTCCACCTTAGGGTTTTTGCTTCCAAACCATAACAATTGGTATCATAGCTTGGTTTCCTTTTTTTAATTTCTGTTTCAACATCTTCTCTAAAAGGAAGAAGCAGAGGAGCCAGGCCACATCAGAAGGAAGAAGCAAAGGAGCCAGGCCACTACAGAAGGAAGAAGCAAAGAAATAAAGTGGATCTTTAAGTCTCTCGTGCAAAAGAGAGACAGGCAATGGCAGCGTCTACGTAAATGTAAACGTGGGCAAGGAGGAGTTACAGTCAACCTCGGTAAGGGAACCAGCATCAACGTCGGCCACGACAGTGTCAGCGTGAATGTAAAATCCAAGGAAGACGAAGAAGTTCGAGAAGGCTGTGAGGACAAACCTGAGGAGAATGACGAGGTATGAGAGCAAGAGGGCGTCGAATCCTGCACAGAAAGAGCCGACAGGAATGAAATCGAGAGCAGATGACAACGAGTGATGGACTCTTCGAGGCACGGGAAGAGTGATTGCCACAGGGGAAAGAATGAAACAGTTTACAAGAAGGGAAAGATTTTGAAGACACGAAGGAGGGTAGTGCGAAGCAGTTTGCAAGAAGGGAGAGATTTAGAAGACACGAAGGCGGGCAGCACGAACAGCAATTTTGGCAAGGCTCAAGGAAGGCTTGGAGAGAGATTTGTTGGAAGAGCTGCAGAGAACTCCCATTACAATGCAAGAAAGATGGGTAGAAAAGAGAAGGTTAGAGATGCTGCGAATCCTCTAGATTTTGCCGGTCCAAGAAGTCTTGTAGAGCTGAAAGGAGCAAGAGCTGATGCAACCAAGAATATTGATTCTATCTCCTCTCCGGAGCCTGAGAGCATGAAGTCCTTGAAGGAAGCAGAGCTTCTAGGTTATGATGTTTCTGTTTCGTTTGAAGGTCCAAGGACACTTGCTGTTCGAAATCGAAAAAAGGGTGTTGGGCCTCAAAATGGAGCAATCTTTGTTGCCAGCAATAACAGAAGAAGAGAATGAAGTGAAATTGCATTCAAGTAGGGATGCACAAAATGGTAAGTATTTAAAGGGAGATGCATGCAAAAAAAAATTGCGAAAACTATGATTGCATTTGAGTTGATGAACCAAAGGTTGAAACATGTGCTAAAAGAGGAAGCTTTGAATCATGCACATGGTGACAGAATAACCCCTGGGCAGCATGCCATTGGAGATGAAACAGAAGATGCTGCAAAAGATAAAGAACCTCGGTATTCTAATCCGACAGATGGTGGATGCAAGGCTGAGATGGGTGTGGATTACAATAGGAAGTATGACATCACAGGATGCATTAATGTCGACCCCGATGAACATGATGAACCAGGTGACTTCGCTAAAAGGATCGGCGTCATTTTCTCTTAGGATTCAACTTGTGCTGAGATTCCAGGAGTTCAATTAGGATTAGCTTATTGGGACTGAAGAACATATAACAGATGTTTTTACTAAAGTTAGCTATAGTGAAGTTTTAATTATGGGGGAGTGTAAGACTTTGATTCAAAAAATATTTGTATTATTTTTGCTGGGTTAGTGGGTTATTAAGTTGGCGTATTTAGTAGGTTAGTGGGTTAGTAGGTTGGCATATTTAGTGGTACAGTGGATTTGTTTGTTAGGCAGTGTTTCGGCTATTTAAATTTGTAATTTGGTATGATTAATGAAAAAGAAAAATTCACAATTTTTCTTTTCCCTGACAAAGCAAATATAATAAATGTTTATTATGAGGTTAAAGAGCTTAATGAAGAACATAAAATGTTGTAACAGTTTTTTATTATTACTTCAAGGAACAAAAAACATTTTCTTGATTCTACAAGAGAATCATCATGAACTCAAATTAATTATTTATTATAATATTTCCCTCACAGGCTCAAAAAGACACTAAAAAAGGAAAAAGAAGAAGCTAGCATTGGACATATTGAAATTATGAAAAACATGTATAACAAAGCAATAATGAGTGTAAAAGGAGGCTTTATATTGATAAGGTATCAGGAAAGAATAAAACGAAATTAAAATTGCATATTTTAAAAATAATTTCGCACGCCTAAGGAGAACATATTAAAGATTTCTTAATTACAATCAAATTTCATTATGGCTATGCTTTTTAAGTCCTTGGATGTGTTCGTAAACTTAATTTCAAAAATGTTTTCTACCTGTGCACCAAAAGCATCAAAATCACTTTGAAAATTTCTCACAACTCCCTTTTTTCCACATAAAAAGATAATGCTTCAGAAGTACTTTTGCACTTCTTCTTTCATCAAACTTTCTGATAACATAAGCAACGAAAGATAGCTTCAATTTTACACTGATTATTGATGTAATTATAAAATTCAAGATAAACCAGTAATATGCATTTTTTTAATAATTTAATACCAATTGATAAGACTAAGCAAAGAGATAAAGCAAAACTGTGACAAGCAAATAGATAAAACAAAACAGAGTCTATGAACAATGACTCTGAAGTTTAAATGGCATCGCATTTTTAGTTCTTATAATAAATATATCGAATTAATATTTAGACAAGTAATTCCAAAAACATATTGATTGTAATAGTTATCATAAACAAAAGAAACAATACAATATTTACTTATTTAGAACCTATACTTCAAAATGATAGAGAAATTAACAAAAAATGTCACTAATATGATCCAAGCATTGAACAAATAAAATGAAAATAAAACATACTTCTGAGTGTTGTGTAATCAAAATATCACACTCAAGAATAAAGGCAAATTTATAAGATTACATGGTATCAAATGTCAATGTGTGAGTACAAACACACAAATAGAATAATTGCTATAGAGATAAAGCTTTTAAGTTTGAAGAGTAACTTACTATAAAGGAGAAAGTTGGCATTCTACCAATTGAAGACAATTCTAAAGAAAATCAATCTAGATAGTTTGGTTATATTAAGAAGTTCACTTTGTGATTCTATAAGAGAAGTAGATTACTGAGATCTTTCCTATAAAAAAGTAAAAAATATTGAACAAAAAAATGACTATTGACTATTAGAAATGGATTTAACAACTTTGGATACAAAAGGAAAGCAATTAATGAATAGAAGCAATATCATCTTAGAATCAATGTATCTGACCTCACTTGATGTGTTAAAGGACTATTCTTGTAATTATAATAACAGAATATGAATTTAGTGTTGGCAGCCTAAACCTTTTTAATATAAGAATCTAGCAAAAGAAAAATACAACCTTACAAGAAATAGTTAGGATTCTATATTTAAGAAATCAAGGGAAAAAAATGCCTGTTTTGTTCTTTGCAGAGGGAAATAAAACTTTTACCTTGATCAACAATTAGACAGGCCTAAACAAGTTGAACAACTTATCAACAATTATAATCTTCTCTTAAAGCTCAATGAAGTGGAAGTTTCTCATTTTCTCCAATGCCTAGTTAAAAATATAACTTTAACCAGCACAAACTAAAGATATTTCCACCCGTTAAAATGTTGAACAGAAATATGTTGAATAATGGTGGCCCTCTAAATTGAAGTGTACCGAACACTATAACAGATTCATCCAAATAAAATAAAATAAAGTAACGAACCTTCTTATTGACAAGGAGGATGATGGTTTGTGCTAGATTAGAACGAAGGGAAGCCGGGAGGGTCCAAACTTCAGATTGAAGGAGATGAGAGACTAATGAGAAAATTCAGTGACTCCTCGAGGATAGTATGGGGACATGTGCACCAGGTACAACGTGAGGTCATCGAGATCCTTCAAGACCACCAGGTCCGACGACAAGCTGAGAGCGGATTGTTGAAGGAAGAGATGTAGGGACGATTCGAAGTGGCCCTAGATAAGAAGAAGCTCCACCTCGTATCCTTCTGGGTCAAGCTTCATCCTGGATTCAAGCAGAGGAAGGCTCAGCCTATTGGCTGCCTTTCTAGATGCAGAGAAGGAATCTAGTAAGAAGAGGTTCGCCACCGTCGCCTGTTCTACAGATCAATTAACAAAACTCTCATCGAAAGGAAGCTTAGAACAACCAAGCTAAGGAGCTTATGCGGTTTTGGGATGGCAAATTTTTAAATAAAAAATAATTACTATATATTAATAATTAATTAAAAAAAGAAGAGAGTATATTTTTGAATTTGATTGGCAACACTAGGATTGCTCTACGCGATAGTACGAGATTAAAATTTTTAAAATATTTTAATAAAAATAAATTTAATAATATATTTAATTAAAAGATTGGCATATTATTACTAAATTTTGATAATAATAATATTTTTTATTATATTATTATTAAATAATAATCTATCGATAAACACATCTTTATGGATAAAATTTATTATCATTTTAAAATGCGTAAATGTGCATCACAATTTTTTGTCATCAGTCTACAATATAGTTATATGATAAATAATAGAGATATAAAGTTTGATAATCTTATGATAAAAGTCAAACTCTTGATATTCTTTTACTTAATGTTAGACTCTTAAGATCCAACAGCTTGAGTTTGGACAATTAAGAGTTACTTGTCATCGCTAGCAACGTGATCGCCTAAGGAGATAATGCACATGATTCATCCATCTCATGCCCATGTCTTGTGCATTAATCATAAACCACCATTGCCCTCATGACAATGCTTCTGGCAATGTTGGTGCCTAAGGAGGTAAGTGTAAAGTTTAACTATCCTTTTGACAATGTCTTGTGTTGCCACATGCAACACAACCTCCAAGGAAATAAAAGAAGAAAGATAATATTTGGTCATTCTTTGTAGGTGCACAAACTCAAATAAGAAGTGACACTTAGGGTTTAATTGAAGGAAATAAATTTGCCTACTTAAAGAATAAACACTTTTCTAAAGAGAAATATAATTTTAGTTTATTCTCCTGGTTTTTCTTGTCCTCCTTTGTGATCCTGGACCTAGGAGACCCCAAGTTATTACTTAATGTTTTATATAATTGCACTGAATAAGGATTTTTACTAAGTTTTTGTTGATTCCCTTGTTCATATCTAACTTGTTGATCAAGAATATTAAACCCAATCTCCATTGTATCATGGAATATATCTTTCACATATAGTTTATATCATTTCATCAAATGTTTCATTTTGATTTTTTTATATAATAATGTAACTCTAAATCTCATGTCATATGACATTTACATCACATTGATTTGGTTACATTACATTTCTTCAATATATCACATTTCTCCTTTAATTTATATTTCCTTTGCAATAAAATTATAATTTATTATGATTTATCATTATTTAATTTGGTAATATAAAGCTTTTCTAAACTAGGCTTGTTCAAGAAACAACACCCATCTTTGGATTCGTCTTCATGAGCTCTACCAATTGAATTATTCATTTCGATATTTTTAAATATTTTTTAAGAATTTTGGTAAACTTTACCAAATGTTTTGATTCATATATGATTTGACTATTGAGTATGTTACACTTGACATCCTAACTATCTTGGAGACTAACTTTGTCATACAATTTATATCATTGTTTCAAGTTTTCAATTAGATTTTCATTTATTATAACAATACTCTAAATATCCCTCGTAGGGCTTTCACATCGATTTGGTTTTATTTTATATATATATATACATATAATATTTAAAAAGTTATTTATTTTTGTAATGTAAAAAAGTTTTAAATTGATATTTTGGTAATCCAAATAAAAGTATTATAATACTTACCTAATTTGATAATGATGAAAGTTACACTCATTCTCTTCAGTATATTGGAATGCAACATTCTGGTAAACATTACCTCTCATGCTACACTCATATGTTCTTGATTTTCTTATATTACATTGCTTTAATTTGTATCAATATAAGTTTAATAATTATTTACTTAATAATAAAATAATAGCTTATGATTATTTATGTTCTTTTATTTTGATATTTCTTAATAATAGAATATGAGGTCTATTTAAGATGAAACAAAAGTCATTAAACTTCATAGGTACCACCTAGTTAAAGATTCTTTTTTTAATTATTTTTAAATATTTTATTTTCAATCATTTTGGCACTCTTTACAAGATATTTTATTTTCTACCTAATTTGACGATTGATAATGTTGCACCAACCACCAAATCAACTTGAAATTAAATGTTCCTATACAATTTATTTCAATTCTTTCAATTGTTTGCTTTGATTTTCTTATATTTTGATGAAGCTCTAAATCTTCTATCTTGTAACCTTACAAATCTATAGTCTTGTTGTATTACATTATTTTAATTTATCTGACTTTAGCTTTAACATATATTTACATAATATTAAAATAACGATTAATTATTACTTTTATTTAATTACTTTGGTAATTTCAAAAAATTATAAGTTTCAATGGAGATGAAAAAAATACCATTATTATCATCTTATAGAGTTCCACTCAATTAAAATTTCATTTCTTATAATTTAAAAAAATTATTTTCAAAAGTGTTTATATGCTTTGCAAGTCATTTCAATCCAAACCTTATGTGATTTTCAGTGATACTACATTAGATCTTAGAATCTTGGATTACAATTTTTCTATAATATTTATCACTTTTCCACAAATTGTTTTATTTGATTAGGTTATATGACTTATTAACTTTACATCTCCTCCAATGTGACCTTTTAATCACTTTTATTAGTTGTAATACATTATATTAATTTAACTCATTTCAATTATAGTATATATTCACTTATTATTAATATGATACTTTATTATTTTTTATGCTTATTTGTTTTTGTAATTTATATTTTCTATAAAATGTGTTTTGAACGAGATGAAAAAATAAGTTGGTTTTATTTTTCTCGATATGCTCTATCTAATTAAATATTTATTTTAATATTTATTATTTTTTATTATATTTTTTTCTTATTTTACAAGATATTTTTACTCATACTTAATTCCATCATTGAGGATGTTATACTTGATCTCCTTAGTACCTTGAAGAATAACTTTGCCATACAAGTTTTTTTAAATAATTTAGCTCATTTGATCAAAGATTTTTCTTTAGTTTGGATTTATTATTACGAAACTCTAACTCTTCTATGGTGTGACATTTACATAGTTTTTATTTAGATATATAAATTCTTTTAGTTTATCTTATTTTAGCTTTATTATATATTTATCAAATATTAAAATGCTAATTTATTATTATTTACACTTATTTAAATTGATATTTTATAATAAATCAAAATAAGTTCTAATTGAGACATATCAAACATCACCTTTCTAGTTTGATAAGTTGTCTAAATGTAAATATTTTATTATCCATGGTTTTTGCACTCTTAAAAGATATTTTGATTCTTACAAGGTTGTTGCACACATCCTCCATAGTATTTTTGAATACAACTTTTTCGAAATAATTTATCTCATTTCATAAAAAATAATTTTATTATATTATGGTGAAACTTAAATTCTTTACACATGTAAATTTAATATCACTTAGATTTTGTTATATTATATTTTTTTAATTTATTTCATTAGTATTTTGGAATACAAATTTTCTCATATAATTTATCTCATTTCTTGAAATGTTTTACTTTTATTTAGTTATATTTTATTGAAACTCAAATTATCTACTCATGTAAACTTAACACCACTTTGATTTGGTCATATTTTCTTGTTGCTATTTATAACCTTTTTAATGTTAATACATATTTACTCCTATTTGTCATTACAATTTACAGTAATTCCAAGCTAAGTCTGACCAAGATAAAATAAATATTATTGAACTCGTCTACAAGATAACTATTTTATTAAATATACATTTTTGAATTTTAAAATATTTTATTTTCTAAGATTTTTGTACGCCTTTTATCATATTTGGATTTATATCATATTTGGATTTCTTGAAATGTTTCAATTTTATTTGGTTATATTTCAATGAAACTCAAATTATCCACTCATGTAAACTTAACATCACTTTGATTTTGTCATATTTTATTATTTCTATTTATAAATGTTTTAGCTTTAATACATATTTACTCTTATTTGTATTTACAATATATATTTATTCTAAGCTGAGTCTGACCAAGATAAAATAAATATTATTGAACTCGTCTACACGAGATCTATTTGATTAAATATACATTTTTGAAATTTAAAATATTTTATTTTCTAATTTTTGTTTGCTTTTTATGATATTTGGATTTGTATAATTGAACAGAACATTCTCGTAAAATTTATCTCCTTTCTACAAATATTTTGCATTGATTTGGTTATATTGTTATGCAACTCGAAATTTCTTATCATGTGGCATATATATCATTTAGATTTGGTTTTGTTACATAACTTTTATTAATATCATCTTTGTTTTAATATATCTTCATTGAATATTTAAATAATAAATGATTATTATTTGTGATTATTTATATTGATAATTTGTAGTAATACTAAATAAGGCTTGATTAAGATTTTAAAAAAACCTTATTAGTCTCATCTCATTGAGCTCTCTTTAATTAAATAATTTTTTTATATTTTTAAATATTTTTTCTAATATTTTTGCATGTTTTAAAATATTTTTATTTATACATGACTTGATAATCGAGGATACCACACCTTATCACCTTGGTATCTTACAATGTAATTTTCCTTTACAATTATCTCATTTGTTCAAATTTTTTGTTTTGATTTAGTTATATTACTATATAACCTTAAGTCACTCTCTTATGAGGATTACATCACTTTGATTTGCTTAGATTATGTTGATTTGATTAATCTCTTTTCAACTTTAATATATGTTTTCTTAATATTGAAAAGTTTTATTGTTATTATTATTTATTATTTTCTTCTTTTATAACAAAAGTCATTGGAGTCATTTAAACAAGCTTTACCTTATAAAAATTTCATTTATGTGTTTTTGAATCATTTACTTTTAATAGTTTGGCATGCTTTATCAGACATTTCTATTCATATCTTATTTGATGATCATAGATGCTACATTATCTTCTTAGGTTTTTTTAATACAACTTTCTTATACATTTTAATTTTTTCTTTATTTTGTTATGTCAGTAACAAACTTAATCTTCTTTTGTGTGAGGTCTATCTTGCGTCAATTCGATTATATTACATTGTTTCATTTTATCTCATCTTTGTACTAATATATATTTATTTAAAATTGAAATAATATTTTGTAAAAATATATGCTTATTTTTCTTGATAATTCACAATACTCCTATACAATGCTTGATCAAAATAATACAAATATCATTAGACTCATCTCAAAGAGCAATTTTCATTTTAATATTTATTTTTATATTTTCAAATGTTTCATTTTCTTGGCTTTTTGAATTGCTTACGAAACATTTTAATTTACATCTTATTTGATGAACCATGATGTTACACTCGATTTCATTTGATTTGGTTATATTATACTTTTTAATTTATCATATTTTATATTTATTAAATGTTGAAATATTAACTTATTATTTTTTTATAGTTATTTAAATTAGCATTTTTGAAGTAATTTAAAATAGGGAAAGATTGAGAGAGAACAAACTTGGTTACACTCGTCCCGATAAGTTGTCTAATTAAATATTTATTTTTTATTGTTCAAAATATTTTTATTTTTAATAGTTTTTTAACTTATGTTATGTGATTTTTTTGTATTATATTTTTAATTTATCTTATTTTAGATTTATTACATATTTATTAAATTTTAAAATATTAATTTATTTAAAGAATTAAAGATGTAGGGATTTTTGTAAAAAAATTGTAAAGTATTAAATTTTTTTGAGTAACCAGAATTTCTTTGAATTTGGTTTCATTAAGACACTGATGTGTATTTTGTTTATCTCTACTAACTTTAGCAAAAAGAAAACATTTAGTGGAAGCCCGATCGGTGATCGAGGGTTGATGTGGGCACAGGATTTGGTTGAAGCACCTAAAAGACCTTGTGTGTATTTCGTTTATTATTGAGAAATTTTATTTGATCAAATAATTCGCTCATCCCCTCTTCTTCGATATGTCTCAATGTTTTGCAATAAGTTCGACATCTACTTGGTTTTATTGGACATGTTAATTGCCTTTTGTAATATGATCATTATGTTGTTTCATATATTTGGCTTCACATAAAATTGATTTTGAAGGTTAGGCATATTTTTTCATTTGTTTTGGATATGTGAACATACCAAATGTTTTCATACATAATGTTTTTATTTAATTTTTATAAAAATTACATTTCAAAATTAAAGTATTAAGAAAAAATAAAAAAATAGAGGACGTGACACCCGATCCCAAGAAAGGCAAGCTTGCTCACCACAACTACGATCCAATCTTATGCAAATCAAGCAACATGATTACTTTATTGTACATGTGTTGCGAAGAGACAAAGATGATTGATAATGCAACAATTGATAACATTGAGATTAATAATTGGGTTCAATTATTAGTCAAGTTAAACTTTTCTAGTTTGGATAAAGGATTATAACAATCTCTTCCATAATCATTACGATAAAATAATAGTTTTATTTTCCTAAACAAAATACTTATAACATTATCCAAATTATCTATTTAGGTACAAGGTCTTAAACTAATACCTAAGACACCAAACAGAAAGTATTAATGACACTAAATACAAATATCCAATAATTATCATGAACGCCCTGCACATTCCAATGGAATTATATATTCATATAACATGAGGATAATTTTACAAGTAAACTCAATATTATTTTTTATTTAATGTATGTACCTTATCATAAAATAAACATATAAAAATTCCACAAAAATTTAAAAACTATGAGCTAATGTAATACAAATACTTCTTATCAAGATAACTATGCCATATATCAAAATACAAAATATAAAATGGCTTATAAGATATCTTAATTTAAGAATAATTTATCTTTTAATTTAATATTATATTTATATTACCATTATCAAACTTTTTTACCTAAATTTAAGGTGAAGATTCCTAATCCACTTTCCTTTTCCTTTAGTTTTTCTACAAAGTCATAAATGCATGCACATGAGTTACTATATAATCATTAATAATGAAAATATCTAAAATTCTTTAAGATTATATAACCCAAAGCATTCTCTCTACTTTCTCTATTATAAAAAAACCTATATGATTCCCTCATCATGTTGTATAATTGGCATCTCACTAAATCTTTGTTATTAATTCTTCACTCATTGTATTATATGGCCTCTCCATCAAATAGTGTGATTCCTTCAACTCCCTATATATGGTTATCAGAATCCCATCTTACTCTTTGACCTTTATCTAATCATATTGTATGAGTAGCTCATGGTACAGTATGATCGCTCCAACTATGATATGATGAGATTGTTGTCCACATAATAACCTTTCTTCTTGAACCAACGTAACTCTTATTGTATTACATGTTCCCTTAATTGTATGATATTTGTATTAACTCCTTAAACAAATTATTGATAATCATATTGTATATTGAGTGTAATCATATAGTAGACTCACCTTCTAACAAAATCAAAAGGCCTAAATTCAATTATATTTTGCTATAAGACAACTCTAAACCACCATAATTAATTATCATAGCATTCTTAACTTGTACAATAAAATAAAACCACTAATTCCTTTTAAAAAAATGAATAAATTCAATAAAAAATATAATTTCAACCTTTTTTTTATTTTCGCTAATTGTAGTAGCTTTCTAGTATGTTCTTCCCCTTCTTAATTCTTATAGTAATAGTAAGTCTTCGTTTTGTCTTCCTTACTACTCTCCTTATGACCAACACATTTTTTCTTTTCTTTCTTGTTGTTCTCTTGAATTGAGACTTTCTTCTTCCCTCTTCTCTTTATTTTCTCTTTCCCTCCCTCTCTTCCTCCTTTTATCTTTCTTTAGCTACATCTCTAAAGTATCTAAAACTTTGAGTAATAACTTATTTAACACTATTCTTTTTAAAGATAATTGGCTTAAATTAAAAAGTATTATTTTCCATTTCTTTTTGCCAAATTTTGTGCTAAACCATTAACATGAAAACTTACCTTATCCTCCAAGTATGTGGAAGAGGTAGAAGTGGAATCCGAATCACATTTGGTGGCTTTGAAGGCCATGGGTTTTTCCTTCTTGCTTTCATTCTTTAACTTTCTTATAGAAGCCTCTTCTTAAGTCTCCTAGTCATCTCTATTTCACTAGTGATATGTTCCCCAAGGAGTTCATCCAATGAAAGTTTGTTGACATCTTTAACCAGTTTAATAGCCACTGCAAGGAGATCATATTCTTTTGGAAAAATTCTCAAAATTTTCCTTACTTGGTTACCATTTGAGAGTGCCCTTCCAAGATTTATCAAGTCATTTGTTACGTCATTATATCTTAAAAACATACTTTTAATACTCTCGCCAGGATTCATTCTAAAAAGCTCATAATCATTGGTGAGGATGTTGATATTCATCTCTCACTTGTGAGGTGCCCTCATAAGTTACTTCGAGTTTTTTCTACACCTCAAATGCCGCATTCAAATTTATAATTTTTGTGAATTCACTAGGAGAAATTCCATAATGAAGATAGTTCAAGGCCCTAGCATTCAACTGAGCCAATGTTCTATGCTCAACATTAAGCTCACTAAAGGGCTTTACTTCATCAGTAAAAGAATTTCTAGGAAGTTCACAAGGCTTAGTCATAACTTCCCATAATTTTAAATCGATAGATTGAATAAAAATTCTAAAACAGTTTTTCCAATATAAGTAAAATTCTCCTTTAAACAAGGGAGGCCGAATTGAAAAAAAAACCGTCACACAAAATTGCACCCAAATCAACCAAAGAGGAAGCTATAAAATAAAAAATCACAAAACGATGAAGAATGTGAGAAAGCCTTCACTCAGCACAAGTGGATCTCCCACGTGATGTTGCTCACGTAATTTGGGATTCCTCTCTCTGATACCAATTGAAGTTCTTTGTGCTTAAGACAAACCCACAAGAGAGGGGGTGAATTTTGGTAAATAAAATTTTTATTCGATTTTGGGTTTCAATTAAACTTAAATCTTTTTAGCAAGAATAAGAAAGAATAGTACACAAAAGATTTTTAAGGTGGTTCTACTCAAAATGAGCCTACATCCACCCCCAACCGGTGTTGGGAAAAGAACACTAAATTGACCAAATTACTGCAAGGTTCTTCATACGGTTCAACTCAAACCTACTTAGGATTTCACCTACGGCTAATCCCAAACCTTCTTGAGTTTTTTCGGTCTCAAATCAAACCCCAGGCTTTTGCACAATTGTCGAGATGCCCTTACCCCAAAGAAAGAAATACAAAAAATTGGCAAAACTTAAGGCAATTTTAAGAGAAATATGAGGCACACACAATACCAAAAAGAGGAAGGAATAGAAATTGAAAAATAGTTGAAGCAAAAACCTCCAATTTCGAGTTCCTTCTTACAGCTTTCACTTTGTGACTTTGAAAGCACTGTATGCACTTAGAATTGCTCGATATTGTGATTTCAAAGCTTTGAAATATTAGCAATGGTAACCTCTAGGAGTTTTTCATCATTCCTTATTTATAGAGCTTAAAGTAAGCTCTAAGTCCACTCCTAATGGTTTTAAAATAAACTAGCCCTTTGGGTAACAGACAAAAAGTAATCACCGTTCAATTTGGAGCCTGAAATGGACATTTTTGATTTAATCTCGAATTTATCATTTGAGATCAATCCTGGCTGTTGGATCTATGTGGCCTTGAACTAGGCCATTGGATGTTGTGTTGGTTGTCCTGCATTTATTAATATAATTTGTCCAGAAATTAACTAAAGTAGAAACTTGCTGCAATGGTTCCGTAACCTCTTACTGATCTTGCTTGGTTTTGAATCTCCTGCTTTGTGTTTTACTCTATTATCATGGAGTAATTTACCTTGTTTAATCTAAGCCGTCTGATCACACCTACCCTTCCACCTTCTTTGATAATGGAGTGGAAGTTAAGTCCCACATTGTCCAAATGTCTTTGCTATTGCTCTTTATAACATTTTCAGTTTGTTAGTCACTCGAGAAATTTGGGGTTGGCTCCCTCCTCCGTCGAGCAAGATTTTATCATTTGGTCCTAGTTGGCTTGATTTCGCGCTTGCTCTGGTCAACTTTCTCTGTGGGCTGAGTTCGCACTTGTTTTGTTCGACAGCTGCGGGTTAATTTCTCACTTGTTGCATTCAACAGCTCTGCCTGCGGCCTTTGGGCTAATTTCTTACTTTATTTTATTTTTTAAATCCTTAAAGCCTTGACAAATCAGCTGTCGGGTCGGGTCGACCCGCCCAACGCTGTAGTGAAAATTCTCAAGACTAAAGTGGTTTTGTAGTGTCGTATGAGAATTTTTGCGTTAAAATTTTGGATATAAGTATAACAAAATAATTTTTTATTATGATAGTATTACAAGTGTCCTAAATGAATATGAAGAGAAATTCAATAAAAATTATTCCTAAATAATTTTGGAAAATTAAATACCAATGTCTATACTTTTCATCAATAATGCCTAGCCCAAAAATCAAAATTTAAAAATTATGAAGCTTATAACATTTTCAAATATTAATACTACTATTGTGCCACATCATCTCAAAATTTGGACATATAAAATTAAAGAAAAAAAAGAGATATTCAAGTATAAAGATTTTGGTGCATGCCTTCAATTTCCATGAAGCTTTCCATCACTTCAAGAGTCCTGAAAACCACTATTATAGACATTTAAAGTTCATGGCTTGACTTAATTGAATATTAACAATTTCACTTAAAACAAGCCGATATGAGATATAAACATTTATGCTTGACTCATCAAATGCAGGGGTGTAATAAAAAACTCAATATTGTTTTATTTAATTTTTTTAATCAAAACTTATTTTAAATATCATGGCATAACTTAAAATAAAATATATACATTATATTTCTAATATAAACCAATTCTCATGCTATCTATATCATTTAATATATTTACCTTATAATAAAATAAACATAAAAAAGATTCGCAAAAATTTAAAAACTAAGAGCAAAAGTAATACAAATACTTCTTATCATGATAACTATGTCATACATCAAAATACACAATATAAAATGGCATATAAGTTATCTTAAATTAAGAATAGATTATCTGTTAATTTAATATTATATTTATATTACCAATATCAAACTTTTCTACCTAAATTCAAGGTGGAGATTCTTAATCCACTTTTCTTTTCTTTTAGTTTTTCTACAAACTCATAGATGCATGCACATGAGTTACTATATAATCTTTAATAATGAAAATAAAATTCTTTAAGATTATATAACCCAAAGCATTCTCTCTACTTTCTCTACTACAAAAGCATCAACTATATGATTCCTCCATCGTGTTGTCTAATTGGCATCTCACTAAATCATTGTTATTAATTCTTCACTTATTGTATTATATGGCCTCTCCATCAAACAGTATGATTCCTTCAACTCCCTATATATTGTTATCAGAAGCCCATGTTACTCTTTGATCTTTATCTAATCATATTGTATGAGAATCCCATGGTACAATATGATCACTCCAACTATGATATGATGACATTGTTGGACCACACAATAAGCTTTCTTCTGGAACCAACTTAACTCAAATTGTATAATATATTCTCCTAATTGTATTATATTTTTATTAACTCCATAAAAAAATTATTGATAATTATATTGTATATTAAGTCTAATCATATAGTAGTCTTACCTCCAAACAAAACCATAAGGCTTAAATTCAACTATATTTTACTATAAAGCAACTCTAAAGCCCCATAATTAATTATCATAGCATTCTTGTACAAAAAAATAAAACCTCTAATTCCTTTATAAAAATGAATTAATTCAATAAAAAGTTAATTTCAACTTTTTTTTGCCTTATTTTCACTCATTGTAGTAGCTTTCTAATACGTTCTTCCCCTTCTTTATTCTAATAGTAATAGTAAGTCTCCTTCTGTCTTCCTTGCTACTCTGCTTATGTCCAACACAATTCTTTTCTTCTCTTTCTTGTTGTCCTCTTGAATTGAAACTTTCTTCTTCCCACTTCCCTTTATTTTCTCTTTTTCTTCTTCTCTCCCTCCATTTTTCTTTCATTAGCTACATCTCTAAGCTACCTAAACTTTTAGTAATAACTTATTTAACAGAAATCTTTTTAAAGATAATTGGCTTAAATTAAAAAGTATTATTTTCCATTTAAATATTCCTATAATATACATATATATATATATATATATATATATATTATTCCAAAAATTGTAATTAATTATGTAGGTCATAAAACATTATTAGCACACTACAATTATATTCTTCAAAGAGAGTTTTTTTTAATTATATGCTTTAATAAAATTTTATTTTCATTTAAAAATATGACACACTTCTCAAAATAAAATTATTATTATTTTCTTTTAATTAATAAATATATTATTTAAAAAAAATAGTTTTATTGTTATTTAAATTCTCATAATTACAATTATATCAATCAAATCTCAAGATTTATAATATTTTATATAGAGCAAAATTTTAAGATATTACAATAACAAAATTCTATTTCTGTATGCATTATTTCATGAAAGCATATATATTATCATGCATATCATGAAATATAATAATTATTAAAATATTAAATTATATATTAATAAAATAATAATCAACCTCTTAGAAAAATCATATTCCATGTAAGAGTAAAAAAATAATCAATAATATGCAAAAATTTCTTAATTATGAAACATTTTATATTTTAATTTAATATTATCCATATATCATATTTACAAGTTTTACTTATTGAATTTAGGATGAAAACTTCTTTTTCAAATTATTTTTTTTATTTTTTACAAATATAAACATGCATATTTATCACCAAATAATTTTTTAAATATATATATATACACACACACATTATATTTCTCATGATTATTTCATTCAAATTATCATCTTTATTTTTGCCCTTATTATAGCATTAGCATGTCATATTTTATCTTAATGTATTATATATTTTGTAAAATTTTTTAATTGCATACCATACAATAAATTCATTGCATTATATGTATTATGTAAAACCACACTACGACTAATCCTATATTATTCTTGATTCCTTATCTTTTATAACCTAACGTACAATATGTTGAGCATCTTGTATGGCATGCACAAATTGCATATATTGTACTCTAATACAAATGAATAATATTTTCCTCTACAACCTTAATGGCAATGTGTTATGTAATTTCTAGATATCATTATAGAAGAATATTAAATAAGATGATATATTTGTAAATAATGGAATATTTAGGTATTTTAATATAATGTCATGTTGAAACTCATGGGAAATAAGATTTTCAAATTCTCAACAGTCATGGTACGAGTAGGACAAAAAATGATTTTAACTGCCATCACTTCCCAAGCTTAATTCAATAGTGAGCTTTGAAGAGTTTAGGTCATCACGACCTTGTTGTCTCGGCTTATAAATAAGTCTAGTAAGCCCAATCCAATGAGCTTTTTCATATAAGAAAACTGAGAAGCAAAGTGGTGCCATAGAGGAGAGTTGCAAAGGTTTGAGTCATCGATGATGTAAGTTTTTAAGAATGACTATAAGAAAGATTGAAAGGCATCAAGGAAAGGATGTTAACTATCTAGCGGTCTCCCCCACAAGCAAGGAATTTATTTGACCTTTGCATGTTAATTATAAATCGGAGGTGACCCTAAACAAATATATATTTCGTGCTGTTTTGTCACGAGAAAGCGATCTTGTTTTCACAGTTGCTCCAAACTTGCTTGGGTTCCTCGTCACATATATATATTCACACTCACCTGCTGGAAAATGGAGGTAAGAGATTGAAATGAATAGAGAAAGTGAAATTATTTTTACTTTTTGCAATCTATTGATCTCACGGAAGACACAAAATTAATGGATATTCCGAGAAAATATAAGAAACTCTGGAGCAATTGGGATGTACGTATTTTAATAATGGTAAGCCTCATGATACAAATTGTGCTCATCTTCCTTGGACGTTTGAGAAACACCTCAGCATCAAGAGCATGAATAAGAATGGCTGTTTGGAGTAACTATCTTTTGGCCAACTCGGTTGCTGACTTCGTTCTTGGCCAGTTATGTAGTAGCATGGACGACAATAGAAACAACACCATCCTTGCATTCTGGGAGCCTTTCCTTCTACTTCACCTTGGTGGCCCAAACACCATCACCGCCTATTCCATGGGGGACAATGAGCTGTGGGCTCGACAACTCTTGCCCTCGCCTGCGAGCTCATCATTGCCATCTATGTTCTGTTCCGATCTCTTCCAAGTATCCTCCTGCTCGCTCCTACCCTGCTCATATTCTTTGTAGCCATCGTCAAGTACGTGGAGCGGTCTTACTCGCTTTACAAAGCCAGCACTGACGGTTTCTGCAGCTCCGTGGTCATTTCAAGCAAGCAAAGTCAATTAAACCAGATTTCTTTCAATAGTTTGACAATGGTAGCACGCGTGCAGGACGAAAATGAAAAAGACTAATTGAATGCTTTAAAAGGAGCTTTCGATATGTACTAGGTTTGCAAGCCTTTCTTTGTGGACGTTATTCCACTTGTGGACATATATAAAGTAATCGGGGACATGTTGAAGGAGATGACTGTCGAGGAAGCTTTGGGCCTGACAAGCATGGAACTCAACTATGCCTATGATGAGATGTACATGAAGAGCCTCATTAATTGCTCAAGTGCTAGAGTCATTCTCAGGGTGATTTGCTCCTCCGATATCCTTCTCGCTTCTTGTTGTTCAATTTCTCCCCAAAGCATGGTGCTGGGAGCCTCCATATTTCTTGATACCGTGGCTTCTCTCATGTTCCTTCTTTTTGACTTGCCAGTGATTTTCCTTCTCGAATTTAAGAAACTGGGCAGGTGGGGTTTCTTCTTTCCCAGCTCATTCTTAGAATAAGGAGAAAATTGTGGTGTCAAAGAAGATGCAGGCCTTCAGAGATGCTGCAACTCAACTTGATCACCAACTACTTCAGGAATGCAGCAGTACAGCCAAAGGAACATGTATCACTAGACAATCCAAAGAACTGGAGGATAAACAAATGGGCAAGTAGAATAGAATCCAAGCTTAGATGACCCACTAGAGCATTTCAGGAGGCAACGGTATTGTTCCCGAGTTGGAACAGTAGATTTTTATCCTAAACTTCGTATTCACAGAAGTCAGTAAAGGAAATCAACTTCTTCTAAGGCTCGTCACCATTTGAGAATGCCCTTCGGCATTCCAAGATTTATCAAGCCATTTGTTACATCATTAAATCTTAAAAACATACTTTTAATGCTCTCACCATGATTTATTCTAAAAAGCTCAAAGTCATTGGTGAGGATGTTGATCTTCGTCTCTTTCACTTGTGAGGTTCCCTCATAAGTTACTTCGAGCTTTTTCCACACCTCAAATGTCGTTTGCAAATTTATAACTTGTGTAAATTTACTACGAGAAATTCCACAATGAAGATAGTTCAAGGCCTTAGCATTCAATTGAGCAAATGTTTTATGCTCAACATTAAGCTCTCTAAAGGGCTTGACTCCATTAGTAAAACAATTTCTTGGAAGTTCACAAGGCTTAGTCATAACATCACATAATTCTAATTTGATAGATTGAATAAAAATTCTAAAACAATTTTTCCAATATCAGTAAAATAAGGGAGGCCAAATTGAAGAAAAACCTCCACACAAGGTTGCACCCATATCAACAAAAGAGGAAGCCATAAAACCAAAAATCACAAAACCACAAAGAATGTGAGAAAGCCTTCACTTTTTAAGACAATCCCACAAGAGGGGGGTGAATTTTGGTAAACAAAATTTTCTTTCGATTTTCGGTTTCAATTAAAACTTAAATCTTTTAAGCAAGAACAAGAAAGAATAGTACACAAAAGATTTTTATGGTAGTTTGATCCAAAATCAAGCCTACATCCACCCCCAACCGGTGTTGGGAAAAGAACACTAAATTCACCAAATTACAAGCGAAGGAAGGCCTGCAGGCTAATGCAGGCCGAACCTATAGAATGGATCACATATCCATCTCTGTTTTAGATAGCACGAGTGCTTACACACCTAATTCTTATGCTAGAGGATGACAAAGGTGGCAATTGACAACATCGGCATCTCTGGAGCTTTTGATGCAAGGAGCGAAGAATACTCGAGCAAGCATGCACAGCAGGGGAAGCGACATTCTAACTTTTTTTTGCTACTTGTGAAGCATGTGGGAATGGTGGATGCTTTGGATATTGGTGGATACATGACTGGTGGTGTGCTGGACAGAGCCAAAAAGCTACCGTCCTTCATTAAACTATATTTAAGGAATCGTCCGCTTTGATGACGACTAGTGAACAAGTGTGAATAATGTGTCCATAGATTCAACTTCAGTAAAATCACAAATTCTCCTTCAACTGGTCTACAAAAATTGGTTCTCATGGCAATATTGAAGATAATGACACTCTAAAATAAAAAGTCTTTCAAAGCATAGTTTTTGTGCATTTGCTCATTGAGAAAGATGAAAGAAAGAAAATAGAATTTATTGAAAAAAATAATATATGGATGTTTGTTCACAAAGAATAATATAATCACATAGAAATATTTTATGATAGTAAATTAATAATATCAGTGAAAAAAAAATCTTATATTTCATGAAAGAACAAAAAAATATTTTTTTTTACTCTTTATATTCAAGTTGTTGTATTCATTTAAAGTTATCAAAGCATAAATATAAAGAAAAATATTAATAGTTGTTCAAAATTTATTTTATAATTTTTTTCTCATTCTATATAAGTAATCTCGACAATTGTTCTATTCTTCTTTTTTTACAATTTTATTTTATTTTTCTACTTTTCTAATTAACATTTGCTTATGAATTTCATGTTTTTGTGCAAAAAAATCAAATTCTTTAAATAAAAATTTTTCTTCTCCATTAGTTCAAATAATTTTTATATTAAACCAATTTTTTATTTTTATCAGACATTCAAATTCATTATATTTTTAAAATACCATTAATTTATGAACTACAAAAGATATCCAACTCATTTGAATATGGTCCTAAATAAATAATAAATAATATCTATTTTTATTTTGAAATAAAATATTCATTTATTACAAATATCAACATGAACTAACTCAAGAGACTACATAACTTTCTAAAACATAAGAATTATTATTATTGGTGCTTTTCAAAAATATAACTTTCACAAATATAACCAACATTAAAAATAAAAAAAATATGATTCAATATTTTTTATTTTATAGCTTAAATCTAAAAAAATACAAATAATCATTCTAATAATATCACAACTAAGATTTATTCTTAACCTTTACTACAAATACATTACTTTTAATATGAAATTTGTTTATTAAAAACACCTCATTGACACAATTCAACCTCAAATATACAAAATAATGTTACTATATTGCTTATCTAATACTTAATGAACCACAAGCTAAAAATTCAAATATTAAACAAAGATGATGAAATAATTGTTTTTATCATTTATCCTTCGTTATGATTTAAAAAAGTGTATTGGCATCTATTCTATTAACTTAAGTCTTTATTCATATTCACATAAAAATTTCTAGACTTTGAAACTTAAAAAAGTCCACATCATTGTAATACTAGAAGTTGAATATAAAAGTTAAATGAAACTCAAAACATTGTTTCAAGGCGGCCTTGGTTTACACATCCTTTACACCTCTTTAAAAGGAAAATATTACTTAACTCAAAATCTTAATCAATAATTATTGGCCTCATACATCGCATATATATCTTTAACGATTTGGAAACTAATTAGAATGATAAAAGAGAAGCTAAGTAAAGATATAGGACCTACCAGAAAAGGTGATCCCAGATTGCTGAAATCGATTGGACTTCCAGAGCTTCACTTCCATGCTTTCCTTCCCCTAAACTGCTTAACACCTTTCCTTTGCCTCTTTTTTTTCTTTTGACGAGAACGAGCTGCTCCTGCTCTTTCGATAGCCAGTGGCATCGCCTTTGAGTGCTGCTTCTGCCTGTTGCTTTGCCCACCAATCTAGTTAAATAACAATAACAACTTATCTCAAGTCAACCCAGATAAAAATAAGCTTTGAAATAACAAAATCACGTAACAAAACAAAAAAAAACATGATGCTCTTGCAATTAAAAATGGCAAATATAACTATGACATCTTTTTTTGTTTCACCACAGTTTTAGCCTTCTACTTCTCTTTCTCCCCTCTGCCTACTCGAATGAGAGCTACTCTCTCTTACTTGCTGAGCTTGCTCCTGATGTGCACCTAAACATAACAAATGATTATCATTTGTTAACCAATGAAGTTTAGTAAATTTCTTTTAAAAATGCCAAACCAACTTGGATGGGTCAAATGTCATTGTCTGCACTCAACCCAAAAGTAAAATAAACTTTAATACATCCAAGAGGTTCTAATTGTTATTATTCCTGCCATTTCAATGAGATCACTCCCAAAGAATGGCTGGTGAGAAAAATCAAAGAAACCAACCATGTTATAAGACCTTAAAAGCAGGAACCTATGAACTATATTTGTGCATCTTTTAGCATAGATTTCTTCGTGCTTAAGACAATAAAATTACTAACACAGCTCAATAATAATGCTTCCATTAGCTAATTTCTAGATTGAATATAACTATGATGCTTTTGCTGGATGAAATAAAACTCCATTTTAATCTAGTTACATGTGCTAGAAATTACTCGCTATTGCCCAATTTTACTTGAAATAATGCATGGTAAAAGTATAAAACATGACTTAATCCACGTAACAAAGAAATAAAGTTATATTATATGAAGAATTATGTGGTCAATAAAACCACGTCATTGATATTTCATCTTCGAAATACTAAGTCGACTGATACATCTGTAGGACTAACTATCTGGCTTCACTTCTCCAGACAAGATCAACAATAACATCATCAGACTATTCAAAGCCATGAAATATGCATGAATAATACATGTTGAGAAGTGAAATCAAAAGGGCCATAAAACCAATAGAAAGCAACCATGTTAGTGAATTACCTCAAGTTTAATAGGGCTCAAACGTTTTGCACTTAGCTGCTCAGAAGATGGAATTTCAGAAGTTGTTGCTTTATAGCCTTCATCCTTTCTTAATATACCATGTTGAGACAAGGCCTTCTTTGCCTCTACATTTGCCTAATAAATATTTGAATATGATATCTCAAGTTAAATTTCTAGTGAAGACATGAAGACCCTGCATATAACTTATGCTCATTAATTTGATAACAACGGAGAGTGCCTTCAATTTAAAAGCTTGGTCAAGAACATCTGCATGAACAAGGTAATCTTTACAGAAGCCATGCTATCAATAAATAGAAGATAATAAATGAGTTGTTAAGAAAATTGAATATAGAAGATAAAAGATGAAGTCTACCTTCAGTTCTTTGATACGATTGAAGTCTTCATTAGAAACAATACCATCAGCTTCATCAGTTGAAACTTAAGCAGCCTTGATTACTACAAGTCTTTTAAGAGAACGCAGACTTGCATCAACAGCATTCAGACATTCAACAAAATTCCCTAGCTTCCTCTTCTTTCTATTTCACCGATCTTTACCATCGTCAGCATCTTCATCTAGCCCATCAATACGTATGGCTTGCACTTCTATTTCTTCATTCAATTCTTTAGTGTCACAAACATTAGACAATTCCCCATCATTTTAACCTTTTTCATCACTATCATTCCTACAGGCATCATCTTCCAAACCATCCATAACACTAGATTGTCCACTTTCACGGAAAAATTCATTGTCACTCTCTCCATCATTTTCTACATAATCCTCGTCTTCTTCATATGCAACTCTAGCACATATATCATTGTCAACTACTGAGGAATCATTTTCAACTTCAGAACCATAAGTAGCCATTTCATCCTCAAAACTACAATATAAAGTCTTATCATCATCTTGTTTAAGTAACTCAACACCGGGCATGTCATTGGCAACATTGACTTCTCCAAATGGTTTTGGTCTGGCTTTTAAATCAATGGGATGATCTCGATCTTTCTTGACCAAAAATGAAGAGCATATCTATAGAAATGAAAAAAGAAAGTACAATTTTTTTCCAAAATATAAAAAATTTGTCATTCTTTTTTCATTGCACCATTAAGGATGCCGTAAAAAAATAGCAAAGTCAAAAACATACCTCTCTTAATAATGTGACCAAGGTGCACGCAACAATTCAAACAGCTTTGTAATGTGACTTTTTGTACAATACCAAGTCTTGAAGAAGGTCTTCATTCATCAACTAAGTCACAATGAAAAAAAAATCAAAAAAATAAGAAAGATGATGGTAACTACTCCTTTCATGCTGTAGTAAAAAAAATAAAAGAATCCAAATATTTTTATGTTTCTATGAAGACCAAGAATGAAAGAGCAACAGGTTAGTTTAGGTTGTCTATAAATACAAATAAATCTTGCTTCCTATGTTTTGATCACCTAGAAGCATTTTTTTTAGTGCCGATTAGAAATTCTATATCATAATTACAAACTGAAAAAAAAGTTCATATATTACCACTGATATGCAAATATGAAGGGAAATCGTCGTGTAAAGAGACAAGGATTCATGATGTCACAGAAGTGCTTCAGTAAATATATAAGGTGCAAATTCCACAATGCATTAGTTCCAACTATCTATCTATCATGCATCTGAACCATATTACTATTCCTTTCCTTTCAATGCTTGTGTAGGATATGCAGGCACTTAAATCACATATATTTCCATCTTTTCAAAGGTGTAATTAATGAAAAATTATAGGATTTATTACTATATCGTAATGTGCACTAACTAGTCTTTTACATACGCTGCTACTTCTCGAAAAGTGCATTTGGCAGTATCCAAGCCATTTTAATTAAATTTGTTTGCATATTTTCGTAAAATTCAAGGCAATGGCATCCAATGCAAGAACATTAGTATGATAGCCTAAATTATTTAATTATAAAATACATTTGCATTTGTGTATTTAATGTTGAACGTAAACTGTACAGATCCAACCCTATGAAATCAATATATTTTGATGCATCTCAAAAACAATATCATATGGCTAATAGCTAGATTTGAAGCTTGGGCAAACCATTGGGAAAATCTTGAAATGAGATATCTGCCAGTACATTATTTATGATTTTTTGAAGTCTTTTAAATTTTTTTATAAATTTTTAAAAAGAAAATTAAAACAATATTTTACATAATCCTTTTTAGTATTATAAAAACAATATGCTTACCCTCCCCAATGCTTTTTAGCTATGCTCTACGCATGTGGAGGTCTGATAAAAAAAGAAGAGCTTGGGAGAAAAGAAAAAGATAATAGCTTGTGCTAAGTACGGAGGGCTGCAATGAGCAAAGCTTCACCTAAGAAAGTGATGGTAGAAACTACTTTAATATGGGAAAAGAGTTTAATAAAAGAGCTCTTATCTTGAATAGCATAAAAAAGACAGTTAAAAGTATAATTTTGACAAAGATTTTCCTCCCTTGGAATGCTGTTAAATTTTCTATTGAGCTGCTTGAGTGATGGTTTTGAAGTAACCAAATACTGGGATGAATTTTGTAGTGTTGTTAAGAAAGTCTATGTCACATACTATACAGTAGGCTTAATCGCACAATATGACAAGCAAAAATATGCCATACGATATGAGAGAGTCACCTTTACAATCGTTGGCACCAGAATTATGGGCAATGTTACAGTGATATATGATAAGATCAACCCTTTTGTCATTAGTAGCAAAATTATGAGCCACGGTACGACAAGGACACTATCATCATAAGTAGAAGATACTAGGCAATGTGGGCAATGGTTTCATAAAGCAAAAGAAGGATTTAAAAACATTTTGTAACTATGTTTGTGAATACTTATTGTATAAAATATACATAGTTTAGAAAAATAATAAAAAAAAGGAAAACTTAAAATAATGTTTAAGAATTTAAAAAATCTTATGAATAAAATATAAATAATTACTAACAGCATGTAATAAAAATTATAAAAAAAAGAAAAAATAAAAAAAAGAAAAGGCAATAAAAGTGAGATAAAAGAGCCATCATATGAACAAACTAAAACTACAATATAAGTTAGTTAAATTGTTTAAGTATTTTAAAATATTATTTTGGATTTTGATGTACTATGATATGAGCATACTGCATAACATATATTTATCTATAATTATGTTCTGATTTATATGACAACACACTGTAATTTTATACACACACATATGGCAATTAAAAAATAAAATAAAAAATAAAAATATTTGATCAAAAAAGAAATTAATAAAAAAGAGAGAATGATTGACTAAATAAATCTAGAACACGAAAATGATGAATTATGAATGTGATGATTTCTCTATGACCCCATCTCGTGATTGTTCGATATGAGAGAATGACCTTTTGTATTGTTGGCACCTAAAATATTAGATATGAAAAACAAAAAATCCTCCACCATGAATACAGGATTCTAAACAGTGCTTGCAATGGTACAATGGTATATGATACGATCACCCCTATTATCTGTAGTAGATAAATTGTGAGCCATAGCACGACAAGTACAGCACCATGTGACTATCAAATATTAGACAATGTGAGCGATGGCTCCATGCTAAATAATCTGATATGGAATACTGAGTGAGGATAGTGATCATATGAAAAAATTAAAATCTTAAAAACAATAAGTTAAAAAAAATTTAAAAATAAAATAAAAAGAATAGATATATGAGAACAAGAAAAAAATAATATATGATATTAATATTATACGACAATTATGTGTATTATAAGCATATAAACAATGATTCAGCATTTTATATCTTTTATTGATAGCATATAATATTTTTAATTATTGCTCCATCTTTACCACGCATCCATATTATTTTATCCTCTTGCAATTAGTAGTTTACAAATTAGGTATATTATGCTCATTTACTTAATTATAAGCCAAGATACATTTATATACAAAGCTAAGGGTTCTTAAAATATAACTTAAGATTTTAATTAAATAGCATTTTATTTTTTAAACTTTGTGAAAGACATTAAATGTGAAGATAATTGTTATACTTAGTTGACAAAAGATACATTTATATACTTTTCAACTTATCTTTCATTTGATAGCTTGAGATCATGTTTGCTGCTTTCTATGCTATTATTTTATTTTAAGATATTATATTGGATATTTCATGCTTTTCATCACCCCAACTCAATTTTGGAATTGTGTTCTTTCGATTTGTCACATGCTCTCTTTATTGTACGGCATTCTGATATTGTTGGTATATTTTAATTTTAAGCCAAACGGGGAGTGACAATTAGACCATCAAAAGTGCTAATACAATAAATGTTAACTTTAGGAGTGCATGGAAACTGTTGGCTTACCAATAGCTCTTTTCCACCTACACCAAATTGGATGCTCGCAGAAAGGCATACATTGTAATCGCTTTCAAGGGGAGACACTTGCAAGCCAGCACCATTTGTGAAAAAACTAAGTTGGACACAAAAATTCATCACAAAAGAAAGCAAGCAAGGACAAAAGCATCCATTAAAAAAACACAAAAATACTTAACAATAGTCCAAAAATAATTGACAAATAAAATTGCTTCAAAGCATAACAAGTCCAATAGAACCCAATCAGATGAATAGAACACATGCCAATGGCATCCTCAAGCACATCTAATGTACCACATTTAACCCAACAACAATTGCCTAATAGAACACAAGAAGCAGATTGAAATCAAAACACCACTCAGTAATGACAAAATATTCAATATCTAAACAGAGTAAAAAACACCTCAGGACCAGAATGATCATGCACAAATTCATTCACTATTTACCCGAATTACAAATTGGTAGGAAATTAAATTTAGTCCATCCATAACAAAACATAGCTCGACCAGCAAATACAGTTAATGGAATCCAAAACCAAACCTATCATTCTTAGTATTATTATCTACTATGAATAACTCATTGCATTCATATCAAAACAGAAGTCACTTCAGGAAGGGAAATGAAATGTAATAGGCTACAAGGTACTCAAGGAATTAGCAGTGGCAAGAAACTGAGATTAAAATTTTTCTTCAATCAGAACTCCTAAAAATTGGTGTAGTGGGAAAAATGCACACCCCAATCCAACATATTTGACGAATTCTATACCAGCCCTAAGATGTTATCCACTTTACAATTCAATCTCTGAGCAGCAAAAAGAAGAATCAAAATGATTATGCAAAGAAGTATGATTCTAATCTTAGAAAGAAATTAATTTGACAATTGCCTTTTGTGACCATAGGTTATAAAAAAAATTTCAACAATTCTTAACAAATATTTTTAAAATTAAAAATATCATAAAAGGAAGCGTACTGCTCAACAGATCATGACCTTGAAATTAGACCATTTTGTTAAAAAAATACGAATTCAACTACAGGAATATTTAATGTTTTTTACATGAAAGGTTGATATATTATGCTTTATGTGTAATTAAACTCTCTTGCCAAAAAATGGACCCATTTTAAAGCTTTTCATAGATTCGTTAGCATGTTGACAAAATCAAAAAGTCCAACAATATTTAAAAATACTTGATAATATTGTACAATTAAAAATTTTCAAACTAAGTAGTTTTTAACAATACAGATGAGCTATGAATCTAATTCAATGTTCCTTATTCAATCTTAAGTTATATATATAATAATGACCCCAACACACCCATGCAAACTATCTAAAGCCTCAAAAAGAAGTTTAAAAATAATAAAAAAATGATAAGGCAAGAATGAAAAAGGGAAAATCTAAGAGAACCAAAAAATTGCCATCAAACTATTGGTATCACCATTCAACCAATTAAGGGGAAGTAGACATCATTAACAATATGGAGAAAACACCATTATAGAAGCAATCATGGCCAAGAAGTATAAATCTGATTATCTAATAAGTGCCTCCATACTAAAGACATAAAATAACTACATGGAGAGCGACAAAAAAGCTAAACACCTCAAATCGTTCATTGTATACATGAAGATGAGAGAAGAGCATCTCAGCAAAGCCCTATGGAGTTAGACAAAGTATGAATTATAGCTTTGAATAAGAATTTTCAAAAAAAAAGTAGGGCTTCAATTCAAGATTTATTAACCAGTGCATCTTTAAGATGAATAAGAGGAAGGTATGAGTGTGCTACTTCATTTTTTGATGATTGACATTGCTGCCTTTTCATACCGCAAACAACATGTTGAAATTTTGCCTTTTTCTTTTTCTTGCTGGAAGTAGTGCCCTTGTATTGTGCCCAAATATGTGCAAAGATATCACTATTAGAAAAATATTTAGGAATTCAAGTACCTAACCCAATTATGCAGCAATGATCATATGGAACATACGTTAATCAATGAAAGAGTTCCATAAGTCAAGTTTTTCCTTACAATACAATTACCACCAACAGCATTTTTGTAATCACATAGATTGTAGGTAAAAGAAAAAAAATAGTACAAAAACTTGAGAGACTATCGAGACCTTTCAATGGAAATAGCATGTCTTTTTCAATTTAATGGCATAAACTTCAGTTAAAACAAGAATGTAAACTTATGCTCAAAGTTCAGTAGAACAGAGTGAGCAACATGAAAAATCTACATATGGAATTGATGCAAAAGAGCTAAAATTGAGAAGATACATATCGATGTTCTGATGACCAATTTCTTTAAATATTTTTGGTAAGCTTATATCACCCAATCAAATTGTAGAAGCCATCTGTGAATATTTTTTTACATAAGATATAACGATGACATTTGAAAATTCTCGAATTTACGCATATCAACTTCTCCACCTCCAAGTGACTAGGTTATTCTTTACGATGAATGAGCATTGCCTCAAAAAACTACTCTTCTAAATACAATAGGGAAAAAATATCAGAATATAGCAAATCAGCAAGTAAGGAAATCATTTCGAATATAGCATTCCATTCAAACATGTGAAAAATTGACTGAAGCACTTATACTAACTCAAGCATGTCTTAACCAAAGCACAAACTCTTAGTCAATGACTAGGCACAAAAAACTGATTGAATGTCCTCAAGTCAAATTGAACAATATTAAAGAAATTTACCCAATTTACTTAACTACAAAGACCTGATAAGAATAACATTTTAGTTTTTAATTTTTTAGGATTTCTAGAACATTACTAAAGAGCATTTATTAGTCAAACGAAAGAATAACTTGCTGGAATGACCATCCTTGTAGATGGAAATCGACATAAAACTTTAAAACTAAATACTCAGTTGAAACTTCTGCAACTAGAACAAAAAGGCTTTTACTTTATTGAATCAAGACTTGCACAATAGTTTTAATATAAACTGTTCAATCCAAAATCCAAGACCTTATGCAAATATTTGAAAGCCCCATCATCATCTCAAGGTTAAAGTGCAATATATGTCAATCATTGTTTACTGACCGTTAACACCACAACATATTATGGACCCTAACACCACCTAGATTATCATATGGAATAACTATGACATCACATCATGCTTATTGCATCTTCATCACTCCACACAAGAAATGAAAAAATAAATAAACTATAGACACCAGCACATGCCTTATAAACAGCTTCCCTACTAAGAACGATTTGTGGATTTTTGATATATTCATCATCCTCATCACATGGGGCTTCACTATCATCATCATCATCATCAAAACACTAATAACCAAGAACGAAACACAGAGCCGATACCATGACCATGTGTTCGACAAAAAGAAACAATAAAAAGACATATAGAGATAACTAATGGGACTTAACCAATTGGAGAGATAAGGAAAATATCAACCTTGAAGAACTATGAAAGCATGCTTTGCAAGTAGCATTTGTAGTTCGATCATCAAACAATAATTTTCAAACAAGAAATCATACATTAGTTATTATAATAAACAAAATTAAGAAAAATTAGCAAAAATAGAGTATATATGACATCACGAATCTATAGCAATGACAAAAGAATATTTTGAAGCTTCTTATTTTTTGCTTCATTTCTATGTTTTTTGTTCATGTGTCGAATATGTGCACAACATAGGAAAATGCAAGTTTTCTGAGGTTTCGATCACCAATGATCTGAAGGTCCATATAATATTTAAGAGGCACATCCAACTCAACAATCTGCCTATAAAAATAAGCAAAAAATAATTAAAAGCACAAACTTTTAAAACAAACAAAAAAAATCAATAACATGCTAGAGAACTTCAATTTCTGTATAATCATTGGAACATCATACCTTTTGCAATACTAAATAATATTATGGAAAAAATTCCATTTGGATTATTTTAAGATGATTTGGTTTAAGCCCATAAACTTTCATAGCCTTCATCTAGGCAATTAAATTTGGTAAAATATTTCACATAAGCCATTTCTCTTAGCTTTTAGTATACACTTAAAAACCCCACTTATCCATCTCTCCTTCCCAATTCTTTCAGTTGACCTCTAGGCAACTCTATGATGTATCTTTCCATTTATCTCGAACACCTCCGAACCATCTACTTCTATGACTTGTACCACTCCATTGTCCTAAAGGTAGCCAAACCATGGCAATGTATGTCCAAAATTGTGTTAAAGCTAATGCTTAGGACTTCCTATAAGCAATGTCATATATTGTCAAAATATACTAAAAGATTAACAAAGATGGTTATATCAACAATGAGTTAATTAAAAAGAAGTAAGAATTCCTGCACCATCATGGATGGATACGTATAAAGAAATAATTTCAAGAAACTATAATTAAATCATAAATTTCACTAAGTTAATTAAACATCATGATTCATAAGAAGATAAATGTTACAGTTGTTCAACAAACTGGGCACATTGTCAAAAAAACCAAGGTATTACCAATTTTAGGATTCAAGCTTCAATACTCAAGTAAGAATTGAAATAGAAATGGGTTTGTACAATTTTTGATAAGTCTATAATCGAGTATATAACGAATGTTTGTTATGGGATTAAAGAGCTTATTAAAGGACATAAAATGATTGCAACATTTTCTTATCATTACTTTAAAGAACAAAAAATATTTTCATAATTCTACTAGGGAATCATCATGAACTCAAATTTATTATTACTATAGTATTTCCCTCACATGCTCGAAAAAGCATTAGAAAAGGAAAAAAAAGAAGCTAGCCTTGTACATATTGAAATTATGAAAAACATGTATAACAAAGCAATGATGGGTGTATAATGAGGCTTTATATTGATAAGGCATTAGAAAAGAATAAAAATAAATAAAAATTGCATATATTAAAAATAATTTTGCATGCTTAAGGAGAACATATTAAAAATTTCTTAATTACAGTTGAATTTCATTATGGCTATGCTTTAAGTCCTTTGATGTGTTCGTAAACTTAATTTCAAAAATGTTTTCTACCTATACACTAAAATCATCAAAAACATTTTGAAAATTTCTCACAACTCCCATTTTTACACATAAAAAGATAATGCTTCATAAGTACTTTTGCACTCCTCCTTTCATCCAACTTTCTGACAACAAAAGCAGTAAAAGACAGGTTTAATTTTACACTAATTGTTGATGCTATTGTAAAATTCAAGATAAACCATCGTTATGCATTTTGCAAATCATTTTATACCAATTGATCAGACTAAGCAAAGAGATAAATCAAAACTGAGACTAAGCAAATAGATAAAAAAAACTGAGTCTATGAACAATGACTCTGAAATTTAAATGGTATCGCACTTCTAGTTCTTGTAATAAATATAAGGAATTTATATTTAGACAAGTAATTCCAAAAACATATTGATTGTAATAGTTAACAAAAAAAATTGAATAATACAAAATTTACTTATTTTGATCCTATACATCAAAATGATGGAAAAATTAACAAAAAAATGTCACTAATATGATCCAAGCACCGAACAAATATGAGGAAAATAGAACATACATCTAAGTGTTCTGTCATCAAAATATCACACTCAGGAATAAAGGAAAATTGATAAGATTGAATGGTATCAAATGTCAATGTATGAGTACAAACACACAAATAGAATAATTGCTATAGAGATAAAGCTTTTAAGTTCGAAGAGTAACTTACTATAACGAAGAAAGTTGACATTCGACTAATTGAAGACAATCCTGAAGAAAATCAATCTAGATGGTTTTGTTATATTAAGAAGTTTACTTTGTGATTCTATAAGAGAAGTAGATTTCTGAATCTTTCGTATAAAAAGGAAAAAATATAGAACAAAAAATGACTATTGACTATTTGAAATGGCTTTAACAACTTTGGATCCTGAAGAATGGCAGTTAATGAAAAGAAACAATAGCATCTTAGAATCAATGTATCTGATCTCACCTGATGTGCTAAAGGACTTTTCTTATAATTATAATAACAAAATAAGAATTCGATTTTGGCAGCCTAAACCATTTTAATATAGGAATGTAGCAAAAGAAAGATATAGCCTCACAAGAAACAGTTAAGATTCTATATTTAAAAAATCATGGGAAAAAAGTGCCTGCTTTGTTCTTTGCAGAGAGAAATCAAATTTTCACCTTAACCAACAAATAGAAAGGCCTAAGAAAGTCTAACAACTAATCAACAATTATAATCTTCTCTTAAAGCTCAAAGAAGTGGAAGTTTCCCATTTTCTTCCACGCCTAGTTCAAAATATAACTTTAATCTGTACAAACAAAAGATATGTCCAACCATTAAATTGATGAACAGAAATATGTTGAATAGTGGTGGCCCTCCAAATTGAAGTGTACCGAACACCATAATAGATTCGACAAAAAAATAAAATAAAATAACGAACCTTCTCATAGACAAGGAGGATGATGGCCTGTGCAAGATTGGAACGAAGGGAAGACGAGAGGGTCCGAAATTTGGATTGAAGGAGATGAGAGACTAATGAGGAAATTTAGAGAGTCATTGGGGATAGTATGGGGTCATGTGCACCAGGAACATCGTGAGGTCACTGAGATCCTTGGAGACCACGAGGTCTGATGACGAACTGAGCGTGGATTTCTGAAGGAAGAGATGTAAGGACGATTCGAAGTGGCCGTAGATAAGGAGAAGCTCCCCCTCGTATCCTTCTGGGTCTAGTTTGATCCTGGATTGAAGCAGAGGAAGGCTCAGCCTATCGGCTACCTTTCCAGATGCAGAGAAGGAATCCGGTAAGAGGAGGTTCGCTGCCGTCGCCATTTCTATAGATCAATTAACAAAACCCTATTCGAAGGGAAGCTCAGAAGAACGAAGCTAAGGAGCTTATGCGGTTTCGGGATGGCAAATGTTTAAATACAAAAAGATAATTACTATATATTAGTAATTTATTAAACAAAAGAAGGGATTATTATTTTTAATTTCATTGACGACACTAGGATTGCTCTACGTATTAGTACGGGATTAAAATTTTTATAATATTTTAATAAAATTAAATTTAATAATATATTTAATTAAAAGATTGTGATATTATTACTAAATTTTGAAAAAATTAATATTTTTCTCTTATATTATTATTAAGTTATTATCTATCAATAAGCACACCTTTATTGATAGTATTTATTACAATTTTTAGATGCATAAATGTGAATCACAAATTTTTGTTATCAATCTATAACAAATTTATATGATAAATAATGGAGATGTAAAGTTTGAAAACCTTTATTGATAATACCAACAGCATGAGGTTGGACAATCAAGACTTAATTTCCATTGCTTAAAATGCTATCGTCTAAGGAGATAATGCACATGATTTATCATCCTCGTACCCATTTCTTCTAGTAATGTTGGCACCTAAGGAGGTAATTGTAAAGTTTAACTATTCTTTTGACAATGTCTTGTGTCGCCACATGCAACACAACCTCCAAGGAAATAAAAGAAGAAAGATATTATTTGGTCATTCTTTGTTGATGCATAAACTCAAATAGGAAGTGACACTTAGGGTTTAATTGAAGGAAGTAAATTTGCATACTTGAAGAACAAGCATTTTTCTAAAGAGAAATAGAATTTTAGTTTATTCCTCTAGTTTTTGTCGTCCTCCTTTATGATCCTCGACTGAGGAGACCCCAAGTTATTACTTAACTTTTTTATAATCGCACTTAATAAAAATCTTTACTATGTTTTTTTTTATTCCCTTGAATCTAGATTTGACATTAACATATTTTAACATCTTTTGTAAGAAAATAAATAAGTAAGCTAAAATGGAGACTAAGAATCTATGATATTTTTATTTGAAAGAGAATCTCTTAACACTTGGTTAAGAAGCAAGCAATGTTCCTTACATTTCCACCTCTTTGTAATCTTTCTCCTTCATCCACCAACAATCATTTCCATTTATTTTAATAACAAATAAAATATTTTACCAAATTTATTTCCTCTTATAATTTAAAGGGGCATATAAGGTAATTTAATAACTCTAGAAAGGGAGGCAACACCAAATCCCTCTCTTCTAATCAAGAGCCCCTTGAGGCTCTTAGTATCACTCTTTGACATAATCACTTTGCTTCCATTTTTAGAAATCTTATACCTTATAATCCATCACAACATCATCTTTTTGACACCCAACAATGATTTGTGAATCAAAGCCTACCACCTCTCCCCCAATTAAATTTTTGATTGCCATTAACTTAATCTTAAATGTAACAACCCTCAAATCCCAAACAATATCAAATAGAAAAATTTTATATTAAGTCAAAAAGATTGTTTCAAATTATTATTAAACTTAATAAAATTAATTTCTTAAAATATATTATTTTTATATAAAAGTATTAAAATATAATTTTTTTATATAAAATTATTAAAATAACAATAGAGTGCTCATAATATATCATAAGTTCAAACTTAGTAAAAAATATATTATTTGAGCACATCAATAAATAGAACTCTTGGGAGATGAACTCAATGACATTGAGTTTGTAATTTCTAAGGATCTAAAAAATTTCTTATAAATTATTAAAGATACATGTATAAATGTAATTATCAAATGGACATGTAAGATAGTTTTTAAATTTTAAAAATTATGATTTATGTCAAATCTAATTAGTATTTGATACATTTATAAATATTAAAGTATAAAATGCATCATGTTAAATTTATAATTTTAGAAATTTTTGCTAAAAATAAAACTAATTAGTGAATAATATATTTATAAATATATAAATATTAGATTTTGATGGGGTATATATGTAATTTCTAGATATCATTATGGAAAAATATTAAATAAGATGATATATTTGTAAATAATATAATATTTAGGTGTTTTATAAAGATGTCATATTGAAACCCATGGGAATAAGATTTTCAAATTCTCAACAATCATGGTATGGGCAAGATAAAAAATGATTTTAAGCCTCCTCACTTCCCAAGCTTAATTCAATTATGAGCTTTGAGGAGTTCATGTCATCACGATCTTGTTGTCTCAGCTTATAAATAGGTCTAGTAGGCCCAATAGAGGCTAAGTTCAAGTGAACTTATGTGCTCCAATGAGCTTTTTCGTATAAGAAAACTGAGATGCAGAGTTGTGCCATTAGAGGAGAGTTGCAAAGGTTGAATCATAGATGATGTAAGTTCTATATTTTTCTATTATGCTACTATAATGAATTCATTGAAAAAAGAGGAGTTATGGTATCACAATATACGATAAGCTTATGATAGAGCCATGAGAAGGTTGTCAAAAATAATTGTATTTGCCATTTTGCTAAATCACACTAATACTAAGAGCACAATTATTGTTGCATAGATGAATCTATCAAACAAAATAATATAAACATCATATTGTATGATCTATTTCAGTTGAAAGAGAATTGATAAGTCTAAATAGGTAGATTTGTACAATGTTGGTGATCGTAAGGTGCAATTTCAAGTTATATAATTTTAATATAGTTGAATCATATAATATATTGCATTTATTAAATTAGTATGAAAAGCAGATGATGTTAGCAGAGAGAAATAAAACCATTTAGTAAAATAGGATAATCATATGATACAATAATTAAAGTCTCCATATCATATAGTGTGATTATATGGATCATAGTATAACATAAAAAATATATTAAAATATAAGGAGTCGAATTAGAACATATAATACCATATTATTATCGTAGAGTATGATAGTTTTATTAGATTTGTAGATTCGAATAAACTAATATATTAGGTAATGAGGAATAAAGCGGATCGTGTAATACAATAATGATATCATATATGTAGTACGATATAATATAGATTACTTAATTCTAGATAATTGTATGACACAATTTAAAAAATTGTTAAAGTATGGTATAAGTAACAACTTAATGATAAAAAGAGAATTTACATGATTTTAATTTCTTATAATTAGGATGTATGTTGACCCTTACATAAATATAATATTTCTAAAAATTAAAATCAATTAAAATTAAAAAGGGAAAATAACTATCATATTTAGGTAGAAAATTGGATAACTTGTTATGTAACATGATAGTATTATTTTAGTAATATTTTTTTATATATTTTGTTATAATTGTTTTTAATAAATAAAATTTTAAAATATAAATAAATTTATAATTTGTGATCTAACAAAAAATTATTTTATTTTTTCTTTAAAATAATATTTATTATGATGGAAAATACTTATATATTATAGTTTAGTATGATATTAATGATTTTTTATATTATTTGGTACATGACTTTATTAATTTATTTAAATTATTTTGTTCATGTATTTGTCACATGGCATCATAAAAAAGTAAATAAAAGCAATATAAAATAAAAACACTTAAAATATAAATAATGTATATTAGTTTTGATAATAATAAACAGGCTGACATATATATATATTTCAACAGTTTTGATTAACATGTCATATGATGTTATGTAGCTGAAAAATAAAAATAAAAAATAGCTTTTTAAAGATATTGACCTCAATATTATGCATAGGAGATGTTATGGTATCGATCTTAAAATTAGACATTTTTAGTGTGTGTTATGGTAATGATGTCACTAAATCTAATAGATGTTATTATGAAGTATTGACCTTCAAATTAAATATATGCCTAGTGTATGTGTTAAGACATCATTATTTATAATAGATGATACTAAGCAAACCAAATTTTATCATAAGATATAGCTACCATATTTACCATAGGGCACTAAACCTAAGGAGTTATCGTAGAGTATCAATATTTGGATTAGACATCTACCTGATATTGTTTAGATAAATTAAATAGATGATGATTAGAGGCTATATATTGATATAATTATTTGATCTAAAGAGAATAATGACTTAAAGAATACTGAACTTGATGATTATATAAAATATTAAAAATTAGAAATAATAGAAAATTTAAAATTTATATATATTGTTATACAAGTTATATCTGTATTATATTATGATGATAATTAATTTGTATGATTTTATTTTAGTTGGTTCTAAGGAATTTTTGATATTTTCATGTCTCAAAATAGAATTTACTTTCCTCACTCAATATTTTATATGCATAAAACACTTTATTTTTTTATTTAATTAAGTGATTAGGTTGGTACCTAACAATAACACAATACCAACTCTACTTTATTGAGGATTCCTCTATCACTTTGATGAGAAATCCAACCTATTATAGGCATACGAGTATGATCTACACATTTTTTATGAGACTTCTCCTAATAAGAAGTAGATCTTATCAACTCTAATTACCTAACTTTCATTTTTCTTTTGTTAACTCAAACCCTTGTATTTTTCTAAAGGAGTTTAAGATTATTAATTCTTTACAAGTCATTTCAAGACATATAAATGCAAGTTTTTTCACTTTTTTAAAAGATGTAACTTCCAAAAGATTATAGAAGTAGCCTCCAATATCAAATTTCTCTCTTAAGTAAAACAAGAGCATATTTTCTATCTTCTTGGTTAGTTGCATTAAACCTGAGTAGTTCTTTGAATCACTCAATAATCTAAGATAACATTAATTTGAGCCCCTTCAAGCCATTCTCTAATTCTTCAATGATGCTTGTAAGGAAGCGAATCAAGAAAATTGTTGCATTACACAAGTGAGAAATCTTTAACATGGATTCTCCATTGTCCTCACAAGAAATCTTTAGAAGAATTTTGTGGCTCATTAATGAGAAATAATTCTCCTTCGCACTTATTGGGAAGCCAAAAGGAAAAGCATATTTGGTTTAAAAGTGTCTCATCTAATGGCAAAAAAGACTAAGCCTTGATAAGAACTTTCCTCAAAAAGCTTATCCAAGTGACCACCACCATCAAAGCTACTAAGCTCAACATGTTGAGACCTCTAAATGCACCACCTAAAGAATTATTGGCACAATAAAGAGAAAGAGCAAATGCCTAAAGTTGAGGTAAGTTTTAATGGACAACCAAGGCAAAATAATGTTATGTTAATTCCATGATGAAAAGGAAATTGTTGGTAATTTGCTATCATTTGCTTTATTATATATTTACTTAATATTAGAAGAATACTTCATTATTATTTGGGATTATTTATATTGATAATTTGCTATAATTTGAAACAAGAGGATCAGAATGAAACAAATGTGGTTGTACTCATCTCCATGAGCTTTATCTATTTAAATATTATTTTTTATAATTTTAAATATTATTTTCTAAGGGTTTGGCATGTTCTTAGAGACATTTTGATTCATACCTAATTTGATGATTTAGGATGTTACACTCATTTATTTTAGTGCCATGGAATGCAACTTTCATATATAATTTATCTTATTTCTTTTAATTTTTTAATTGGTTTGGATATATTACTATGTAAATCTTTATTGCTTTGCATGTGATTTTTGAATCGCTTTAATCTAGTTATATTGCATTGACTGAATTTATCACACTTATGCTTCAATAAACATTTGCTTAATTTTTAAATAATAATCTTTTTGCATACATTTATATATTAATAATAGTAAAAGGCTATTTTAATATTAAAACATATGCAAATGATATCATGCTATGCTAATGCTCATATCATCATGTCATTGCATAATGTTAGATTAGAGTTTAGTAAAGAAACTCCATTATATCATAATTAATTACTTAACGTATCTAATGGTTTTGAGATAATGCTTTCTTGGACCCTCTTTTTCCTTTATCTTCTCATCTCATTTTTTATACAATTCATATTATATTTTATCATCATTGCCACTTTTTATGAGAAAGAACTTACAAAATCTATTTCAAATAATCTTTAAACAAGACTATATCTTTATCATTTTTAGCTTCATAATATATGGTATGATTTCTGTATCAAATCATATGATCCATGGCATATATAGGCCAAATTATCGATTACATGGGAAATCTCTATTAGCCCTTCTTCTAAACCCATCATATTCATCTGATCAGCTCATCATACTTGTATGATGTTAACAATCACTTGTCAAGGAACGGATTAAATGAGGCAATTGTTATTGTGTCTTTCCTAAATAAATTGTATTTGTTTAGTTAATTTAGCACACTAGAACAAAGATCAACTAACTGAGCCATTAACACAAAGCAAAAGCCCCATCACTAGCTATGTTTTATAGATTGTATCAAATAATTTGGTTGACTGCTTGGTTGAATCATAACTATAAAATAACAAAATCAATCATAAATCCACCAAAATCACACAAGATCCACTTCCAAAACACCCCAAATAGCAAATATATGATTTATGAAGATGAACTCAATTATGAACTTACCATAAGATGTGATTCTAGTAAAGTGAGGTCAAAAAATTTTTTTCTTCATTTTGCTTTTTTTTCATTTTCTCTATGTTTTCTTTGAGTTCCTACAAGAACTCAAGCCAAATCTCCTTTAACACTCTCCCTAAGCTCTTTCTCTTCATGCTTCATTTATGCACTACTGAACATTACCAAAATGCTCAAGACAATAGAGAGCATTATGTTATTTAATAAGAGTATTATTTTATTATTTAATCTAAATTTCTTATATTTTTATAATTTTTTAATATTAAATATTTATACAAATTTTAAATAGTTTTTGAAAAATATAAACCGCATATATAAAGATTTCTCAAATTGGAACTTTCATGATAATATACTCAGATTTTGTATTCTATAATTACTATCTTGGCATGCTTTTTAAAAAGCTTATTCATCAATAAATTCTCATGTTTCAAATATGACATACACAAATTAAATAATTTAAACTTATTTAGAAGGAATTTTTAAGTTAATAAAAAAAGACTATTACATATGCACTTTGTTATAAAAAAGAGAGATTGTATAATCTTGGGCCATAACTCCTAATTAGTTGTAGAGAAGAAAAGAAGATGGGCACTTCGTGAAAATTCTTGAACAAAAGTGTTTCAATGGCATTAGGAATATGAAGATGTTAGAGAATTTCTCATAGAACATGGAGCAATACTTAATCTACTCATGTGCTGGATGCATAGAAGTGATCTTTTTTACCATGTATCTCATCGGAGATGCAAAAGTATGATGAAAAATGTAGAGTATTGTTGATGCTAATGATGGATGGATGAAAATTTATATATAAGAAAAATTCAAAAAAGAAATAAAAGATAAATTTCTCCCCTACAACATTTTGTGGATGGCTTGTGTTGCCTTCAAAAGGTTAAAGCATAGTGGATTCATGAAAGATTATGTAAAGAAATTTAGTTCTTTTGATTCTAGATATTCAAAATATATCTAAAAAAGATAAGCTTTTCAACTTCTTGTATTGGCTACAACTATGGATACAATTGGAACTTTTTCCTGGTAAAATGTGAAAGACTTATCAAGCATAATAATTATTGTCGATGCACTCGTAGACTGAGAGTCTCCAAAGTTTTAGACACCCCTCAAAATCTTGAGGAAATGACAAAGAAAAGAAAGGAGAGTAGAAGTGGGATGCCAAGAAGTTTGGTACTCATGAGAAAAATGAAGGAAATGAAAGCAAAAGTTATTTTCTTTCCAAGGTACAAATAACTCTAATAATCAACAAGGTTGTTCCTTGTGCAATGAACTTCATCATGCTCAAGATTGTCCTAAGAAAGAGAAGCTTAATGCTCTTATGGTTGAGAAAACCAATGAGGAATTTGATCGAGAAGTTGTTGTACTTGTCAATCTTTTGTAAATGCTCGATCCTTTAATGGTTGGTTTAATCAACTATTAAAGACAATGAGTAATGATGTGATAGTTACACACTCTATGTTGATGCACATCTTGATGAAAGCAAATGGACAAGAAATTATGGCCATGGTTGACATGGGTGCGACACATACATTTGTTGAAACTATGCTTGTTTAGAAATATAGATTGCAAGTAAGAAAGTTATCTAATTTTCTAAAAGTAGTGAATGTAGAGGTTCAGGTTGTGGTTGAAATGGCCCATGGTGTACCTTAAACTTTGGAAAGTTAGACATGAAAGATCAACTTGCTAGTGAATCCTTTGGATAGTTTTGATTTGATTCTTCGGGTCAACTTTCATACGAAGTTTAAGATAGCCCCAATGCCACACCTTGATGATCATGATGATGTAAGAAGACACTCCTTTTCATTCATTACTATTGCCCTTATGGAAAGAAGATAATTGAAATGAAGAATAAGATAGAATGTATTTTAACAATGAGATAGGAAAAGGATTGAAATTAAGTGAGGAAAAACACTTTGCTACATTGATTGAGATTAAGAAGAATTTAGTCATTATGTACTTGATGTAGTTATAGAGGTTCTCAAAGAATTTGAATATGTCATGCTTCTAATTTTGCTTAAAAAACTGCCTCAAAAAAGGGAGATTGATCATAAAATCAAGTTGCTACCTAGTGTTGTTCCTCTTGCCTATCTCCTATATTATGTGTCACCATTAGAGTTGACAAAATTGCTCAAATAATTGAATACGTTGTTGGATGCTAGCTTCATTCAATCATCTAAAGCTCTATTTGGTGCCCTAGTGTTATTTCAAAAAGCATGATGGTTCCTTGTGAATGTGCATAGACTATCATGTATTGAAGAAAGTGATAATGAAAAACAAGTGCCAAACTGCTTTAGCGCAACATTTGTTGGATCAATCATATAAGGTAATAGGATTCACTAAGCTAGACCTACAATCAACATATCGGCAAGTCCATGTTGTGGCTATAGATGATGCCAAGATTACTTATGTGGCTTAATAAGTATCTTTTGAGCTTTTAGTCATGCCTTTTGGTTTAACAAATGCACATTCTATATTCCAAAATTTAATGAACAATATTCTTTATGAGTATCTCGATGAGTTTATTGTGGTTTATCTTGACGTTATTATTATCTACAATAATTCTCTTGAAGAACATTTTGTGCTATTGTCAAAAATGTTGTCTAAATTAAGAGAATTTCAACTTTATGCAAATATGGAGAAGTGTAAATTTGCTAAGGAAGATATCATGTTTCACTATAATTCCATAATAAGTTCATTTCACATGAAATAATAGTTGTTGGACTAATATGGATAAGCTCTCACAAAATAAATAATTATTTTTTATATTCTTAAATATTTATCTCCTAAAATATTGGAATTGTTGTCTTTCTCAGATAATTACCTTATTTCTTCAAATTTTCCTCATCAAATTTAGTCATATAAATATTTGACATTAAATCACCTCTCTTATAACCTTCACAATATTTCAATTTTGGCATGATTATATTGTCTAAATTTATCTTATTATATCTTTAATATATATATAGTTAATATTATAGCTATAATTTAATATTTTGTTTTTTATAATTCACTATAATTCCAAACGACATCCAATCATGAAGAAACAAACTTTTTTGACTCACCATGAAGTACTTTATTCTATTACATTGTTATTTTAATAATTTTAAATATTTTTAAGGTATTGACCTAATTTATTAGACATTTTATTCTCACCTAATTTCAAGTTTGAGTATTTTATTTTTTATCTCTTTAGTAACTTAGAATATAACTATCTTGAAATATTTATCTCATTTTGTCACATTTTTTCTTCAATTTGATATATTATATTGCATCAATTTATCTAATTTCTTCTTTAACATATATTTATTAATATTAAAATAATATTTTGTTAGTATTAATGCTATTTATTATGTTAATTTAATGTAATTCCAAATAAAGTCTGATCTAAATGCTTCACCAACTCGATCTATTTAGAAAATAATTTTATATTTTAAAATATTTTATTTTTTGTTGTTTTGAAAAACCTTATAAGTCATTTTAATTACTGCGTGGTTTCATGATCAAGAATATTACATTCAACCTCTTTATTATTTTGGAGAGTAACTTTCTTATACCATTTATCTCATTTTCTTCAAATATTTTTCATCAATTTTGTTTGGTTATTATGTAACTCTAAATCTCTTCTCATGTGATTTTTATATAATTTTGATTTGGTTATATTCATTGATTCAATTTAACTTTTTTACCTTTATTATATATTTACTTAATATTAGAAGAATACTTCATTATTATTTGTTATTATTTATGTTGGTAATTTACTGTAATTTGAAATAAAATGATCGAGATGAAACAAATGTGGTTGTACTCATCTCCATGAGCTTTAACAATTTAAATATTATTTTTTATAATTTTAAATATTATTTTCTAAGTGTTTGGCATACTCTCAAAAACATTTTGATTCATTCCTAATTTGAAGATTCAGGATATTATACTCATTTATCTTAGTGCCCTGGAACACAACTTTCACATATAATTTATCTTATTTCTCTTAATTTTTTAGTTGAACTGGATATATTGCTATGTAAATCTTTATTGCTTTGCATGTGATTTTTGCATTACTTTAATCTAGTCATATTACATCGACTAAATTTACCTCACTTATGCTGTAATAAATATTTACTTAATTTTTAAATAATAATCTTTTTGTTTACAATTATAAATAAAGAACTATTTTAATATTAAAACATATGCAAATGATAACATGCCATGCTAATGCTCATATCATGATATCATTACATAATGATAGATTGGAGTTTAATAAAGCAACTCTCTTATATCATAATTAATTAGTTAACATATATAATGGTTTTGAGATATCGCTTCCATGGACATTCCTTTTCCTTTATCTTCTCTTCTTATTTTTTTATAGAATTCATATTATATTTTGTCGTCACCACCAATTTTTATAAAAAAACACTTAAAAACACTATTTCAAATAATCTTTAAACAAGATTGTATACTTTAACATTTTTAGCTTCATATCATGATACGACCTCTATATCACATCGTATGATCCATGGCATTCATAGGCCAAATTATCGATTATATGGGAAATCTCTGTTAGACCTTCTTCTAAACCCATCATATTCATCTGATTAGCTCATCATATTTGTACGATGTTAACAATCACTTGTCAAAGAAAAGATTAAATAAGGCAACTGCTGTTATGTCTTTCCTAAATCAATTGTATTTGTCTGGTTAATTTAGTGTACTAGAACAATGATTAACTAACTGATCCATTTACACAAAGCCAAAGCCCCATCACTAGTCATGTTTTATTGATTGTACCAAATAATTTGGTTGATTGTTTGGTTGAATCATAACAACTAAAAAAATAACAAACTCAACCATAAATCAACTAAAATCACACAAGATCCACTTCCAAAACACCCCAAATAACAAGTATATGATTTATGAAGATGAACTCCATTAGGAACTTACCTTAAGATGTGATTCTAGTTAAGTGAGGTCAAAAATTTTGTTTCTTCATTTTGCTTTTTTTTTCTTTTTCTCTATGTTTTCTTTGAATTCCCACAAGATCTCATGCCAATCTCCTTTAACACTCTCCCTAAGCTCTTTCTCTTCATGCTTCATTTATGCAATACTGAACTTTGCCAAAATGCTCGAGACAATAGAGCGCATCCTATTATTTAATAAGAGGATTATTTTATTATTTAAACTGAATCTCTTGTATTTTTATATTTTTAATTTAAAATATTTATACAAATTTTAAATAGTTTTTGAAAAATATAAACCGTATACATACAGATTTCTCAAATTGAAACCTTCATGATAATATACTCAGATTTTGTATTCTATCATTTCTATCTTGGCATGCTTTTTGAAAAGCTTATTCATCAATAAATTCTCAAGTTTCAAATATGACATACACAAACTAAATAATTTCAACTTATTTAGAAGGAATTTTTAAGTTAATAAAAATGATTATTGCATGTGCACTTTCTTTTCAAAAAGAGAAATTGTATAAGCTTTGGTCATAACTCCTAATTAGTTGTGGAGAAGAAAAGAAAATGAATTAAAGGATCACTATGGGAAAAATCTAATTAAAAGAAACAAGGTAAGTTTTCCCCATGATTTACAATTGACTTTGAAGAGATCTAGTTAAGATCTAAGTTGAAAGTATAAGTATTTTCATGCAAGCTATAAATGTTTCCTTTTTTCTTGCTATGGAGTCATGTATGAAAGATTTGTAAAGATAACTAAGCCTTATGTGCATGAAATCATAACTGTAGGAGGGAATTTGATGATTTAAAAAAAATACAAGAAATAAACAAAGTCTTTGTTATATATTCAAAGGGACCATCAAATAAACAAAGAAAAGGTTGAATGATCTAATGAAAAATATCAAAAAATCTAATTATTTTTCAACATTTGTGTTGTGAGTCATTATCGAATGCTCGATAGACAATCCAATAATCTTTCAACGAGCATTTAGTGATCTTACATGTAGATTGAATAGTATGACTTGCACATATGAGGAATTAACACAATTCAAATAGAGAAGGTGGAAAAATCTATCTTCATTAAACATACATTGAACAATTAAATGAAATAAATCAAATGATCTAATAGGTTGTAGATGATCCAATCGAACAAGTAGGCCTTAATATGATGGATCTATTAGGACTCAAATTATGGAATTAATTGTAATAATATAATATTTTAATAGTATGAGTATTATTTAATAAATTTTTATTATGATTAATCTCATTATCTACAATATAAATTAATTAAGTGCATTTATCTGATGGTGAAACCGAAATTAAAGAGAAAGGACATACATTATTTTCATTAAAAGTCAAAAAGTATGTTTAAAAATAATTTTATAAAGTTTATAACTTTTAGCAATTTATTACTACTTTATAAAACATCATAAAATTTTAGAAGATGGGATACGAGTCCTATGGAAAAAGAAGAAGAATATTAAATAAGGAATATCAAATTTTTAAGAATTTGTTATTGTAATTACATAAAATTTAGGATTAAATTTGTCACAAAACAAAAGATTAAAATTATAGAAAAATATTACTCTAAATATTTTTGGGAGAAAAATATTAAAATAAATGATGATCTTAAAAAGATAAAAAATACAAAAAATGATACATTTTTTAGAAAAGAAATTCTTTTTTATGAAAAAAGTTATTTAAATATTAAAAAATTTGAAGAAATTATGTGTAGAGTAGTTTTATGAGTTTTACAATTTGCTAAAAAAAATTTGGACATCATTTGTATAAAACGATTTAAGAAAACTAGATTTCGTTTAAAATTTTCATTAAAATATAGTATTTTCCCATTTCTAAAAATAAAATTTATTCTAAAATTAATTAGTGTTCAAATACTTGTGAAATAGCCACTAGTGGTTATGAATATGTAATGAAACTTTAAAGAAATGTTGAGTATAGTATAATTTTCATTTTGTTGAAGTTTAGTGTATTTAAGTGGAGTAAATGGACTATTTTGTCGATTTAGAAAATCATAGACATAAAATGATTTTGATTGCAAATGGTCGAAATTATAACTTCAAAATATGAGATTTTATAGTGAAAGTAAGTTTTAAACATTGCAATAAAGAATTAAAAAGAATTGTTTTCTATTATGTGAGAATTTAAGCAAACTATGTCGACAAACGTTTGTGAAATCCCAAAAATGGGGGCTTTTGCAAATTGGGTAATTTGGCATGTGGAGCCAACGTGGCAAGGAAGGTGACAACATTAAATTTCAAGTTAGGTGACTATGAATTTTCTTGTACATATGCTTAGTGGTTGATGTAAGTATAAATTTGTAGCCTTTAACATCTAAACTAGATTAAATTATTAATCAATATTTTGGCAACTTTAACATTTGTATGCAGATGTTAGGTTATATACTATATATTGTTCTGGTATTTAATTTCTTGCATATTTTTTTATATGACGTGACATGTTTGGCATGCAAAAATATTCATTTAAGCATTGTCATATAAGATGGGAAAAATTTCATAATAATTTCAAAAATTATGTTAATTAAAAATTTTAAAAGTATAAAGATAATTATAAGAATAAGTTTAATAACATCATTAGAAAAATGGATGGGATCTCTATGTTGATAATCTATGCATTTTTCATATCAAATGGACTCCAAATGGTTTTAGACAAAATTTAATATAAGTTACTTATTAAACTATTCATTTCTTTTTTTATTTTGATTTTTTTAATTTTTTATTTTTGATATTTTAAATAATATATCTTTCTAAAACACTTTTTAAAATCAAATTCATATTATTAAATTTGTAACAATATTTCAAGTATAATCCAAAATAGCTTTAAAAAGTTGAACTGATATTAAAAGTTATGATGTTACATTAACTTAACTTTATATGAAAGGAATCTCCTTAAGAGATCAAAATCCTTGTGATGTATTATTGACTTCTCAAAGTAAAACATATAGCACTTAATTTCTTTTTAAATAGAAGAAATAGATTTAAAAAATATTATCTAATTTGAGGTATTATAGAATTTTGATAGGTCTTGATTAACATCAGAAATTATAACCTCTTTGATTTCTTCATCTTTTCCTATTTATAGAGCTCAAATTTGAGCTCTAAATCTACTCCCAACTACTCTAAAATGAACTAGCAGTTTGGTAACAAACACATAGCAGTCACTGTTCGATTTGGATCATGAAATGGATGTTTGTGAATGAATTTCAATTTAACCGTTCGAGATCAATCTTGGCCGTTGGATTTGGGTGGCCTTGTTCTTGGCCATTGGATCTATCATAGGTTTCTCCTACATGTATTAGGATATGCTGTCAAAAAATTATTCGTATTCAAATGTTTGTTGCAGTGGTTTCTAATGGTCTCATAAATCTACTCACGTTCGATTCCCTTCCTCGTCATTGTGCTGCTTAATTGCATCATTTTACCATGATTAACATAAATTGTCTGATCGTGCCTACCATTCTACGTTCTATGAAGATCGGATTGGAATTTAGACCCATATCGCAGAAAATATGTTGCCATTGAAGTCTATAAGGATTCCATCTCGCTTATCTCCCCAGCTGTTTGGGGTTGGCTACCCCCTGCCTCAACCAAGGTTTAATTACTTGGTCCTGGTTGACTAGAAGTCGCATTGTTCCGTTCAGTTTCTCTTCGGGCTGATTACGCGCTATTCTGTTCAACTTTCCCTGTGGCCTTAGTCCTTCGCCTTCGGGCTTCGCTTGCCCCTTCAAGTCCATCGAACAATTTTTGTTTTATTTCTTTAATCCTTAAAGCCTGGACGGGCCAGCGGCCAAGTCGGGTCGACCCGCCCAATACTACAATGAAAAATCCTGAAACTAAAGTGGTTTTATTGTGTTTTGTGATCATTTGTTTACCAAAACTTTGAATATAAGTGTACCAAAATAATTTTATATTATGATAGTGTTACAATTGTCCTCATTGGCTATGAAAAGAAATTCATAAAAAAATAATTCTTAAATAATTTTAAATAATGAAATACCAATGTTTATACTTTTCATCAATATTATTTGGCCCAAAAATAAAAATTCAATAATTATTAAACTTATAACATTTTGAAATATTAATACTATTAGTGTGCCAAATCATCTCAAAATTTGGATATATCAAATTTAAAAAAAATAAAGAGAAATTAAAGTAAAAATTTTAGTGCATGTCTTCAATTTCCTTGAAGCTTGTCATGACTCTAAGAGCCTTGAAGACCACTATTTTAGACATTTAAAGTTCATGACTTGACTTAATTGAATATTAATAATATCACTTAAAGTAAGGCCATATGAGATATAAACATTTATGCTTGACTCATCAAACACAAGGGCATAACAGAATATAGTATAATTTTCATTTTGTTGAAGTTTAGTTTATTTAGGTGGAGTAAATGAACAATTTTGTCGGTTTAAAAAATAATAGACATAAAATGATTTTGATGGCAAATTGTCCAAATTGAAACTTCAAAATATGAGATTTATTGTGAAAGTAAGTTTTAAACATTGTAATAAAGAATTAAAAAGTATTGTTTTCCATTATGTGAGAATTTAAGTAAACTGAGATTAGTTAATATTATCAATTATCTACTCATATATGTTACAGAAATCTATTAGATATGAGTCATTAGTAAGTATTCTTTTCTATTATTATTTTTATTCCTAAGTTCTAAGACTCTAAATAAAAAAATCAAAACATATATCATTTTATAGCACTTAAGTAAAATTTATTGTTATTGTGTGCTCACATATATTTGCCAAAAGATGTAGCATTAATCACTTAACTATTTCTGGATTACCATCATGCAAAACATAGATGTCCCTGTAGACTAAGAAATTGAAGTTCTTTGTGCTTAAAGTAAACCCACAAGGGAGTGAATTATTGTAAATAAAGTTTTGAGATTTTTTTCAGTTTTCGGTTTAAATTAAAACTTAAATATTTTAAGAACGAGAAAGAGAAGTAAAATAGTACAAATAATATTTTAAAGGTGACCCGACTCCAAATCGAGCCAACATCCACCCCCAACCGGTGTTGGGAAAGCCACTAAAATTCACCAAATTACAAGCGAGGTTTTTCGTACGGCTCACCTCAAACCTACTTGGGATTTTACCTATGGCTAATCTCGAACCTACTTGAGTTTTTTTCTGAGCTCAACTAAAACTGGGGCTTTTACACAATTGTCGGGATGCCCTTACCAAAAGAAACAAACACAAAAATTGGCAACAAATTATAAACTTAAAACAATATAAAGAAGCATGAGGCACACTCCATACAAAAAAAATTTCAAAGAAAAATCGAAAAGAGGGAGGAATAGAAATTGAAAATAGTTGAAGCAAAAATCTCCAATTTTAGGTTTCTTTTTGCAACTTTAACTTTGTGAATTTGGAAGCACCACATGCACTTGAAATTACTCGAAGTTGTGATTTGAAAGCTTTGAGAAATTAGCAATTGTAACCACAAGGAGTTCTTCATCCTTCCCTATTTATAGAGAACAATTTAAGCTCAAAATCTACTCCAAATGGCTCTAAAATGAACTAGCCATTTGGGTAACGAACAAAAAGCAGTCACCATTCAATTTGGAGTCTTAAATGGACATTTGCGATCGCATCACGATTTTACCATTCGAGATCAATCCTGGCCGTTGGATCTAGGCGGCCTTGATCTGGGCCATTGGATAAAGCGTAGGTTGTCCTGCATGTATTAGTATAATGTGTCCAGAAATTAATTGAATTAAAGCATTTACCGCATTGCTTATGCCTCTTAACGCATGCAGATCAACACAGGTTCGATTCTCCTGTACTTCCTATATTTTACCTTGATTAATCTTAGCCATCAAATTATGCTTACCCGTGCACCATCATTAATAATCAGATTGGGACATTAGTCCCACATTGCCCAACTAATTTCACCATTGCGCTCTATAAGGAATTAAATTTGTATAGCTCTCGAGCCGTTTGGGATTGGCTCTCCTTTTCCTCGCTTAAGACAATTGGTCCTGGTTGACTTGATCTCGCACTGTTCCATTCAGCTTTCTCTGTGGATTGATTTCGCCCTGTTTCGTTCAGTGTTCCCGACGGCCCTCTTCCTTTGCCTTCAAGCTACGCTCGCCTGTTCCAGGTCAATATAACTATTTTTATTTTATTATATATTTTTTAAAAATTCATAAACATCTGGATGGGCCAGTAGTCAGGTCACATTGACCTGCCCAATGCTATAGTGAAAAATCCTGAGACTAACGTTGTTTTATAGTGTTTTGTGAGATTTTTTGTGCAAAAATTTCTAATATAAGTGTACCAAAATAGTTTTATCAGATGATAGTGTTACAAGTTTCCAAAATAACTCTGAAAAGAAATTCATGAAAAATAATTCCTAAATAATTTTAAAAAAATCAAATACCAATGTCTATACTTTTTTATCAATAATGCTTGGCCCAAAAATCATAATTCAACAATTATTAAACTTATAACATTTTCAAATATTAATAGTACTAGTGTGTCACATCATCTCAAAATTTGGACAAATCAAATTCAAGAAAAATAAAGAGAAATTCATGTATAAAAATTTTAGTACATGTCTTCAATTTTCTTGAAGCTTATCATGACTCCAAGAGCCTTGAAGGCCATTATTTTAGACATTTAAAGTTCATAGCTTGACTTAATTGAATATTAATAATTTTACTTAAAGCAAGCCCATATGAGATCTAAACATTTATGCTTCACTCATCAAACACAAGGGTGTAACAGAAATACTAGAAAACATTGATACTTAAAAAGGTATTCTGCTTAGTAGAAAAATTTTCATTATATGAGATATTATTTATTGTAGTATTGAAATTATGCTCAAATTAGGCTAAAATGTAGTGTAACTTTTCATTCTATCACTAAGAGAACAATGGAAAAAAAGTAATGATGAATGGACCATCACTATCATAGATAAGTATGGTTGATGACAGACCATGATGTCACAATTCATCTTGATTCAAATATTAATATAATGCTTTTTTACATATTTATTATCTTATATATTAATTTATTAAAAATTTACTCCAAAATAATAAGACAAATATATATATATCTAATTGTTTTATTTATATAAAACTCTTTTTTAATATTCTTTATTCAAAGCTTTATTTTGTAATCTCTCATTTTCAAATTTAAGCTAAAAAAATTAATAAAATCATTTTTTTCATTTAGTTGGGTTTTTAAATGTTATTTATTTTTTTTTTCTTTTTTTGCTGAATAATATCTATTTGAAAGAAAATACATATAGCTGCTTCGTTCATTGTGTAATTATTAGCAGGGCATGTTTGGGTCTTTTCGGAATCTCTAGCATGCTCGTTTCAATAAATCACAAATCCCGAAGCTGCCCCTTCGCCCGTGCATAGAAGGGAAGAGCAAGAGTGTCGTCATTCTCGAGACCAAACAATTCCTCGGAAAGATAAAGAAAAGGTTTTTTTCTTCTTTGGTTTGTAATTTGTTTGCCTGATGCTTTCTGTCTTCGGTTCCTCATCCAACTGCTGCACCTCATCAGGGTTCCACTTCACCCCTACCATAACTTAGCTCCTTTGGATCATTTTTCTCTCATTGACGATGCACACGAGGAACAAGAAAAAACTCCCATTGAGCGTTGGGTATAATGTTTCTCGAAGCTGATCAAATGTAAGTTTACTTCTCACCACATTCAGTTTCAATCCATTCTAGGGCTAGTGTTCTTCTTGGCTTGGAATTCTTACGTGTAGGTTTGTATGCAGGAGAGCGAGAACTTGGACAAATCGTAGTTAAATAGGCGATAGAAGATTTCAGGCGGGAATATGGTAGGAAAGGCAAACTCCGCACATTGTCGCCTACCTCTATAGAGTATGAATACAATATCTAGCGATAATGGAGGTGTTCCCGATACTGCCAGCTCTAACTGAGATTGTGTTGGTGCCTGGGTTGTGTTTAACTCAAGGGAGGATGTAGCAAAGTTACTATATGAGAAATCAAATCTCAGAAGGAAAGCAAATGTCCAAGCAAGTAGGCTTCCTAATCTTTATGTTACAATAACAATTTGTCTCTTTTTTTCTCGAGTAATTGTGTTTATTCTAATTTTTACCGTTTTATTTTTGGAGGGAATGATGAATGATATGAGAAACTACATCAAGAGGCTCAAGTCCTTTATTAGTTGGTACATTGATCTGGAAGATTGTTATCTTGTGATACAGGATGAGCTCAATAGTTTATTGGAGTCAGAAAGGAGAATGCATTCTAAAATTGGTGAATGTTTTCAATTGACATTTTTCGTGCAATGATGAATTTTTTTTACTATTAAACTTTGGAAAATTTCATTTCTTTTCAAAATCCCAAGTAAATTTCAAAATAGAAGAGTTTACTTCGCTGATTAAGGAATACCAGACAATGAAGGTGTTTTAGAGAAGAATCTTAAGAGAGAGGAGTCGAACAATTTGGTACCTTCAAAAAATTAAATATAGTTTCTTTATTGACTTATATATAACGACAATACTTATGAAACATATTAGGTTGCCATTAAAGCTCAGGAGAAGGAAGCTTAAGCAGGGGTTGCTTCTAAAAATTTACGTTATGGTCTCATGGAAGATCTTGAGAAAGCTACACATGAAATAAATCATCTTAAGAGTTAGGTAGAGCAACATGCATTGTTAAACTTAATTGAAAGAAATATTTATATATTTTGTTTTTTTGATATATTCTGTATTTTGTCACTACATAGATAAAAATGATTCAAGCGACAAACAAACTACTACCAGAGTACAACAATAGCTTGCAATAGTATAACCTTCAGCTATAGCTGATACTATCAAGAATGATGATGCTATATTAAAGTTACAGAGGGAGAAAAATGCATTGGTAGATATTATTACTAGATTAACGGATCAGGCTAGCTTTTTTAGGAATCAACTTGAGAATATGAGGGTGAGATTATCAATTTAAATTGAGTTTACTATCATATAAATGCAGTCTACCAAATTAAAAAAACAAAACCTTTTCTTCATGTAATTTTGCCTCAATAATTTTCTTTCTAACTCAGTGTTTTGTTAAAAATTTTGTATGCTACCACTCTTAATTTATACACTAAGAAATAGAGTTTAGTGATTGTGCTACCATAGCTTAAATCAATATGTCAATTACTTAATTTGTCATCTAACAAATGCTTTTTAATCAGTAGCCTTTTTCTAGTCTAGTAATTTGCCATAGAACATGGTTGAAATTTTCGTAGTAATAATGTTGTTGAAAGCTAGCTTGAGACATGCACAAGAGGAAGTTGAATTGCACTTTTCTTCATTTTTTTCAAAAATTTACAAAGATAAAAATAGCCTTATTTTAAAATACTATTTTTTTAAAAAGTGTGTGCACTTGTAGTATAACTAAAAAAAATAAGGATGAAGTAATAAATATATATTTTTAAGTGATTTGGACAATTATTGTTTATATTTACTAATAATCATAAAAGATCAAACTTACTCCATTGTAGTTTTTTGTAAAAGTAAGTAGAAAAAAATTCATAACAATCCATAAAAGAGTTATATACTACAGTTCATTATGCAACTCAAATAGGGTACAATAGATCAAAAGATCCCATACTTGACCCAAAAGTAGTCATAATAGAGGAATTAATGCAATAAATACAGAGTATATAATAGAAAGTTTATATTTATAATAGAGTGAAACCATTAGCAACAACTTGGCATTTCGAATCAAAGATCAATATTACAAAAGATCTTCTCGAAAAACCCTAATGATAATGAGTTTTTTTTCTTGTAATACACCTGATATTGGATGCAAATGCCATTATTTTGCATATTTTATTTGTTTGCATGTTATGGTTTTCCATTTCAAAGTAACATGACAACCTTTGAAGTTGTGAGTGACTTTACTTAAGAGCTTATTGTGATCTCTATAGTAGTCACAATGTCTTATAAGTACTATGAGTTAGCAACAACAAAAGCAATGTGAGTGGTAAAAAGATTTAGATATTTCTCTCACAAGGTACATTTTGATATCATTGGTTTTTTTGTCATTGATTTTTTCTTAGATTTGCTCTTTTCCTGTTGCAAATGGAACCATGACCCCTATAACTTGGGGCTTATAAATGCTTGCTCCTCTGACGTGAGTGCTTGGGCATAAGGCTAGTTGGGATGTTGACATGCTACTTCTTTTCCTTATTAGTTGCCCAATGTTAAATTGCAAAGAAACATGATGAGTTATTATTGACAATTCTTAGCCATGCAACTTGTCAATGCTTCCAAAGTAGCACTTGTTCTAGAAACTTTGTTAATAAATTATGGTTGGTGACTTTCAACAATTGTGACTCTAATAATAGTGTCATCATTATCATTAGAATCAATTATCAATGATCTGCTTGTGAGGTTTTCTCAACTTGAACCCTCGTCAACAGGCTTTTTTTTAAGATCATAACAACAGAAGTAGAAGTGTAATAATGGTGTGCAAAGAAAGGAGAAAGAGAAGGATAAGGGGGTTTTTACCACAAGGAGGTTGAATTCCACAAGAAGATTTCCTTTAAAGGGTTTTGAATTTACAAAGTTTTGATTCTCAAGACTCGCTGAATTTCTCAAGTTCGGACTTTCTAAGATTTTTTACTTCTCAAATTTTTTTGAATTTTTTTTGAATTATTTCATTCATTATTTCTACCTTTTTACAAATGTGATTTAGATCGAAAATGTGAAACACATTTAAATATGAAACAAAAAATGTGATTTTGATCGAAAATTAAAAATTTCTCAAATTTTACAAATTTTGCACCTATCAACGTCTGTCTTTGCCAGCGTGCATCCTGAGGTGCAAAAAATTATGACCGAGCCAAGGGTCTCCATGCATGCAGGTAGCTTGTGAGTGTAGAACACGAATGCACTTAACTATTGATAAGGTGCACGTGCAGCCTTGAAAAGAAGTGAACTATTAAAAATAAATGGGATATTTTGTAAAATTAATAAGGTCACCATTTGTCCATATAGTTATGGGGTTGGGTACTAAAAAAGAAATTATATAAATAACACAATTAAAAACAATAATGATCACTTTTCTTTGTGGCTAAGTGATGCAAAAAAAAATTATAAATAAAATATTGTTAAAAAACTGAGTGGCCATAATCTATCCAAGTGACTAAAAAGAGTATTGTTGAAAAGATAAATGTTGGTAATACAATAAAAGGATAAGATTCAAAATCAATATTATATAATTAAACATTTAAATTAGGCAATATTTATTTATGTTATTAATTAGCAAATTATTAAAAGAATAAATGTAAAAGTAATGTTATGGATAATTGAGCAAGAGAAATATTAACAAAAGAGAAATTGAATTTGAAACCATTCTTTGGTGTTTGAAATTCGGTGACACTAAGTCTTGTAAATCTCATCCATTAGAACCATTATTATAGCTATCAAGAGCATTTTCTAACTTACCCACCTGTGCTCTTTTATTGTTAGAAAATGAAGGTATTTAGGTAATTTTATAATGGATTTGGAAGCAAAAATTAGGTTGAGGGTGGTGGAGATTTATTTTAGCCAAGATTAGCTGAAACCTTGAGATGAACCAAATAAATAATTCAATTGAGCAATGGACTGAGATCAGTTTTAAACTATTTGAAATTCTAGTTTTGGTCCCAAACCAATAAACATGCATGTGTATCACTTAATTTCTTCTTTTCCACAAGCCATGTATGCGTCTCCATTTGCAAGGATAAGTTTCTCCAAGCCAATGTGCTTGTTAATATCTTTGGTAAAGAATTTATTTTAATTTATTACATGCAAGCTTTCCCCTGTTTTATAATGTCTTTAGGAAACTATAATCTGTAAGGATGAGCCTTCTATAGCTGATGCTTTTTCTTTTGCTTTATTTGTAAACAGCTCAAAGTATTGTTTCGCTTTTGACAAAGTTTTTTCTCACGAGTCATCTCAGGAGGATGTGATTTTAGAAATCTCACAGCTAGTGCAAAGTGCATTTGATGGATGTAAGGTGGTATATTCTAGGCATTAAATCCATTATGTAATATATTTTGTTTCAATTTTCTTTTGTGAATTTTATCTTATCCACGTTTTAAATGTTTTCATCATTTATTAGTGACTAAATTAAATTTAGATATTTTCTTATGTGCTTCTTATGGGTATGCAATCTAAATAATATTTTATTAAACCTTATATTCATGGATGCATAAATATTAATAGATGGTACATATATTATCCCAAAGTATGGAGTAAGAGGCATTTGTTTAGATATTTTTATTTTAGTTATTTGTATAACATGCAGGAGAAAAACCATGGTCACTTATTTAATCCTATTTTTATAAGTGTTATGATGGCTATTTACCATTTATGTCGTATAAATATGCAAAGTTATCATGTTAGGTTACAATTTCTTGGATCATCATATGCTTGATGATTAACATGAGGCATGTCTTTTTAAAATTGGACTAACCTTCCATGGCAAACCTTTTCATGAGAACAAGGTTAAAAGGTGTAGGATTTCTAGAAATCAAGTGTTAGAGAAATAGCTCTCAAGGAGTTGGGTCACACAAAATACTCTCAATGTCCAAATTGATTAGGATTCACCAAGCATGAATGGTATTATCATTGTTCAAGTTGAATAGGATAAAACTTAGTTTATAGAAGGACAAAATATTAATGAAATTTGCAAATTTATCATGTGCAAAGGGTCTTGTTCTTTAGTTATAATTAACTTTCCACTCCATTATGGTTTAGTTTATGTACCACTTGGGTGCGGTGGGCAATTTTGCTAAATATAATTTTTTCTCTTTTAGGGAATTTCTCTTTGCTTATTCGTCTTTGTTCTTACCTAAGTCTTAGATTTGAACTTCAAGGAGCTTCCTTTTTGTAATAACTCTAAATTACCTTCTTGTGATTCTTTAGCTAAAGGGAAGTAAATAATTTCTTCTTCTTGGAATTTGTAATTAGTTTCAATACTTTTCTAACATTGCTTGTTGGAATTAGTGAGTAGATAGAAGATGAGAACTGCTGTTCAAAAAGTTGTGCTTGTTGATGATCTTGTTTTAAATGTTTCAACGATGTAAGTAATCACTAATTCTATCCCTCCACCTCTTAAGAATGATCATCCTTTTGAGCCATTCTTTCACATCTTTTAGTAACATTTGGAAATATTTTTGAGAAGGTCATTTCTATCCATTTCAAATTCTTGTTCCACTAAAGTCTATGACTCTAGCTGAAGTTTCAATTGTCTTAAATGAGCTTGTTCATTTTCTCATTATGAACTATCCTTTTTCAACTCATTCATTTCCCTTTATTTCCTTACTAGTTAATTAATTTCTGCAAGTGGGATACCTTTTGTTTGTGCCACTTCTTAATTTCCTTTTTACCTTTGTTGTCCTTGGATGTGTTGATTTAGCAAAGAGTGTGGCATGTTGTATGATGCATCTTAACTATTCTTCTTACGTTGGCATTTTAATTGCCCCTCTTTTAATGGGGATTTTTTTAATTTTCCTTTTTGAATTTCAAATCCCTACTTTGTGTTATGACAAATCAGACCCATAAATTTTTTTATGTGAATTCGAGACACTTACGTCTTTTTTACTTTCTTTTTGGTGCAATTAAGTGAACAATTTTCTCCATCTTGCTTCGTGGATGCAACATCAAAGTGGCTTTAGAAGGTATCTCGTTATTCCTAATTTCAAGTTTTTGAAAAGGATCTTTGCTTCTTCCTTTGCTAGTTATGCCAAGCCAAAAAATTTTGGTTGAATGTTTACCAGATCTTAGTCAAAATTAAAATGGAGGCCCCAAATTTTACCTCCAATGTTTCCGAGAATGCCTAAGTGAGGTGGTGCTAGAAGAAACCCAGGTGACTCAAGCATCCTTAGTATTTTTTCTTTGGGCCAATGAATTTGAGCAGCCAACGCTTTGCTTACCATCTCATATCTTGCTAAAAAACTTTTATTACTCTTAGTTAATGAAGAAGACTTATCTATTTCCAACACATTTGGAAGTAAGAGAAGGCTTAAGGAAATTACCATTGAGCTCACCTTAACTATGAAGAAATCTAGATATTTTCATTAAGGGAGTAATTGATAACATCATTATCATCCATCTTAGACCATTAGTTACCTCTTCAAGAGTTTGAGAATACTCCATTGAATGTATCTCCCAAGTAAATTCTTATTGCAACATTACCTTTGGTTATCATCCATGAAGTCTGATTACAAAAATTGATTAAGAAGTTTAGCTGCAATAATATTATGGTAAGAAGGGAGAAAGAGAGACATAAAGTAGCACTATTAGGTCCTTCTTGGATGATTAATTGGCTTTATTTTAGAGGAAGCAAGGCTTGACCAAGGGTTTGTAAAGAGAGGATGATGAAAGTGAGGGTTTTGAGAGTGAAAGGGAGGAAAGAAGAGAAAAGGTTGTGACTTAATTTTAGGTGAGGCAAACTTGAGAAAGGGAAAGCATGTGATACTTTTTGGAGGTTTTGGAGTGATGTATTTGGCAAAAATTTAAGCAAGGATGAATGGGAGTGGGTTTTGAGGTTTAAGATCGTTTTTAGGTTTATTGAGTTTGCTTAGAATAAAAAGGAATAAAAAAGAAAAAAAAAGAGAGGATGAAGGAGGTCATTAAGAGTTTTAATATGTTGGATTGATATTCAAGTCTAGTCAAACATAAGCCCTCAAGCTATGCAAGAGTTATCACGAAAAACAATTATCCAAAACTTTCATTTATCTTTTATTTTTTTAATACAAGAGTTTTGAAAAAGAATAAAAAAGGAAAGAAATGTTCATGGAAATAAAAATCTTAATTAAACTCTTCTTAATTTTTAACAACTTATTTTAGGAAAAAAAGCATGAAGAAATAAAGAGAGATCACAAAGAAATAAAAAAAGATAATGCTATTTTAAACCTTGGCACTTTTTATGTCACTCGTTTAAAGGAATTCATCCAAAAGGGTGCTTAACTAGCCAAAGCAAGTATCAAAGAGATTGAAAATCCATGAAAAGCTCCAAACCATGCCTTCTATTGTCTTAATCTATGGAAAGGTGTCCAATGTGGTGCCACGTGAAGGAACCAAGAAAATTCAAATTGAACCATGATGTACTATAATAAAATATGATAAAGCACTCATAAATCATGAACAGCTATCATATGAAATGAACCAAGTTATGTGTCATCATCTACAGAGATTGTTAAGCAAGGTTTGATCTAAGTAGCTTTGTGATTGGTTTATGCTTTATGTAGATTATATGGATTAAAGGAGGTTCAAACTCCACATTTAGTGTTGCATCACCTTGAAGGAAAACCATTTAAGGCCTATCATGAGTTTTCATCTCTCTTTAGTGCCATGGAGACAAGTTAAAGTACATGTTAGTATTATTTTGGTGATCTTTGGAGGGAATCAAGCATGCCCTTATAAATTAATTCTAAAAATCTTTTAAGGCGAACACTTTGTCAAATGTAATAATGAGAATATTTTATTTGCTTCCAATCTCTTTTGAGCCAAAAGCATCTTTGTTATTCAGAATTTCTTAAAACAATCGTGTTCACATGACATATTGCAAACATTGATGTGTGTTTTGTATTGTGGATATCGTAGTTTTTGTTGATTCTTTATTTTTGAGTGCCTTCAATAAGATGGGCATTTGTTTAAGTCGTGTTCTCCCCCATGTTGGTTCTCCAATAAGTTTTGTTGATTCTTTATGTTGGTTTTCCAATCAGCTTCTTTTTTTGTATATGGGAACGAAATATAAGTAGTCATGTAGATGGAAAATTTTATGAACATGACAATATCATTATTTGTAATTTTTTATTTACCTACAATAAATAAATTTCACATTATGGCTTCAACACCTTCTGTGTATAAATTTTACAACCAAGTTTTATTATGTCGAGATATTGTGTCATTTGATCATCCGATTCAGACCAAAGAGGGTTTTATTCTCAAAATGTTTTTAGACATTTTAAGGCTAAATAATCACATAAATCTCGAAATCATTTTCTTTATAGTCAATGTCGGATTATTTTTTTTTATACCCTTCAAACTAAAATCCTACAAAAAATTACACTTTGTTAAGTAATTTCAATCTTGGTCATCACCCATCAGGTACTCCTCACACTCTTTGATCCCTTGTGTTCAAATAAAGTCTTACGCCATTAGGTTTCACATGTTTAAGGAGAACTGCTTCAGTTGAAGAGTTGCTACCTGAGTAAAATGATGGGAAGTCGTGGCATTTCGTCAATTTATTGGACAACTTGGTTCTACTTCATAGATTGTTTTTTCTTTTCTTGTTGTTGCTTTAGTTCCTTCCAAAGTACACTGATATTTTTTAACTTCAATGGAGAGCAAAGGGTTTGAATTAATAGCAAAAGGGAGACCATTCTCTCACTCCTAAATCAGCACATTGATATTTTTGCATGGTCTTGTTTTGATATGGTTGGTGCTACTTGAGTTATGTTTTACCAACATCTTAATGTTAACTTTGAGTGCTTAAGAATATGATAGAAGAAGACACACTTAGCTAAGAAAAAAAGCCCTAGCTAAAGAGAACTAGCTTATATTCTTAAGGTTTTATTCATTGTTGTTGTGTAATACCTCAAGTGGTTGGAAAAGTTTTTTCTTGTTAAGAAAAGTAATGACAAATGACACATTTGTGTTGACTCTTTGTTTTATCATATTTGGCTTGACCAAAATTTTCTTTTTTGTCAAGAATTGATGATTCAATGAGCTTGATTGCAACTTTTAATCAATTAAGCTTTTTTTAATGCCTTCTTTGGATGACAATAGATCAGGATTTTTGAGTTTGACAATGAAAAACTTCATCTATCATCAATTTTCAATATGTTGCTCAAAGGCTGTGTCATTTGTTTTAAACACTGAAAGGGCAACATATCAATACATGGTTAATATAGCTTTTAGCCATCAATGAGGAATGAATCTTGATGCATATGTCGAGGTGTTTTTAGTCAAAAGCAATCATTCTTCACCTATGTTGAGGATCTTAAAGAGAACTTTCAAGAATTATGAAAATTTGGGTTGCATGTCAATCCACTCGAGTGCAATTTTGGCATCTTATCAAGCACGTTTAAAGAAAGGAAGTGAAGCTAACCCTAATGGCGTTTGAGACTTTTTGAAAATGCATTCACCAAAGACATTTTGAGACCTATATAAGTTAGATGGTCATATTGCTTCGTTGTGTAGAATCATATCTTGCTATGAAGTTGAGGATTAACCATTTTCAACCCATTGAGAGGCAAAATAAAATTTTAGCTTATTAAAAACTATGAGAATGCGATGGAATTAAGAAGCTTATCGTTATGTCTTTCATGTTCTTAAAAATTTGGAATCATGTTATCCAACCTCTCAAACTGTTTGACATTATTAAATCCAATTGTTTTGTGTATTATTTAAGCAAATCTTTTGGTTATAACAAAGCCATGAGTTCTTTTAACAAGAATTGTGCTGGCCAACAATGCAAAAGAATGTTGCACAATATGTTGAGATTGTAAAAATTGACATTTTAATAGACATTTGCCTCAATGACTAATAAGTTCAATGAAAGCCATTAATATATTATGGCATTTTCTAGTTTATGAAACAATTTTCCTTGGGCAAACATTGGTATTTTGTTGTGATAGTTGATTGCTTCACAAAAATAGATTGAAGTAAAATCCTTGGTTAAAAGAGCACAACTAAATGAACTTTATAATGCTTTTGTAATGTAGTGCAAGCTCTTGAAATAACATAGAAAATTAGATTTTAATCCGTATACATTTTCTATGAAGTTCTAAAGTTTTTTGAGGTGCTTCTAGGACACATGATTATCATAGTAGTAAAACATTTTCTGCCTTCACTTTAGAGTATTCTTATCTACTCCATAATGAGTGAACCATGAGTCTACCTATCTTATGATAATTTATAGAATATAATAAATAGATAAATTAGATTACATAATAAATATTTAAAGTGTTTATTATTATCAAAATAAGATACTATTTTTATTGTCATGAATTTCAATACTACATTGTCATGTTAATGGGTTTTCTAATGACTTAATTGTCCATAGATATATTCTAGCATTTAGCATATGGAGTTGAGAGGAGGGAGGAGAGAGAGAGAGAAAGGAGAATATTTAATTGGCTATATTTGATTTTCTCTCTTATGGTCATTTTTTCTTTGTTTATCTCTTTATTATTTCTAAGTTCAAATCGTGAACTTGGAAGAGCTTTCTTTTTGTAGTACCGCACTACACCTAATTCTTCAACTCAAATTCTCTCTTGTTTCTTAAAATCTATAGTTAGGCTCAATATGTTACATTAAGGATGTTGGTATAGATGGTCAAGACAGTGATGTTATAAGTTGTTTGAGTATAAGTGCTTAAATCAAATGAAGCTTTACGAGAAGGTATTTTGTATTCCTAAAACCATATAAATTTTTTTAATTTTAAAGAAGCTACTATAACTTTTGATAAAATGCATTAGATATCATCCGATACTCTAACAAGATCAGAAAATTCATATAATTGATCAATTTTTATTGCCAACTTATTTCGTGTTACATATCAAAATAAAAATTGTTATTTTGTTGAATGGGTTTCTTTGCATGTTTCTTGATTTATGAACATTAATTATACTTTTGTTATTTGTTTTTAATGTTTTTTAAGCATGTTGGGGTGGGTTGGCCTTCGCTTGGAAGGAACTAAAGTATGATTGGTAGAAATAGCTTGTTGAGCTTGTCCAGTATATTGGTTTATTTTATACTGTTAAATGTCGAAATGGTAAAAAATGGATTAACTGAAGTAGCTAAGCAAAGGAGTAGTGATTTAGTAGTATTTTGTTTTTATCTAACAAACATTTTAATTTAGAGTAAATGAATCTGGAAGTTTAACCTATGGTTGGGATAAATTTTTCTTTTATTTTTTTTATGTGTTTCTTTTTTTCATTCACTTTTCTTTTCAAAAATCTTTTCATATATTATTCCTACAAAATACATAAATGTGGACATAAAAAACATTAAATGACCAAGCTGATATCACTAGGTCAGCACGATTGAATCAGATGATCCATCCAGTTGTTGAGCTAGTTGAATGCCCAGTTTGGTCTTCAACATTAATTCTCTATCTTGGAGAAAATGCATATAAAAAGCTTCAGCTCTCATTCATTATTCTTAACTCCTTTTTTATTATCTCTTTTTAAAAGGGTTTGTATCTTTGCTTATGGACAAACTGGTTCTGGTAAAACTTATACCATGATGGGCAAGCCTAAAGCCCCTGAGCAGAAAGGATTAATACCACATTCCTTGGAGCAGATCTTTGAGACTAGCCAATCACTACAGTGCCAGGGTTGGACTTACAAAATATAGGTGTTAATGTCAATTTACATGAAAACATAAATTGTGCTCAATCTTTCCTACTTTCAAACCATGCTTTTAATCTTTTACAGGCATCAATGTTGGAGATCTACAATGAAACAATTCGTGATTTGTTATCACCCAATCGCAGCACAAGCAGTTGTCAAACTCTTCTTAACAAGCAATATACCATCAAGAACAATTCAACTAGTAATACACATGTGCCAGACCTTACTGTTGTCGATGTGTGTAGCATAAAGGAATTTTCCTTTCTGCATGATCAAGCTGCAAGGAGCAGGTAATTGAAATCAGCATAGACGTAGTAAATTGGGGCATGCTTTCATCTTTTATTTTCTTATTTCTCGTGGTCAACAGAATACATTATGTGTATTCAGTTTCCCAAATGTTCCATATTCTTGGGCACCAAGCTTTGTTTTGCTTGCATGCATGCATTCATCTTCTATTTTCTGGTTTCTAGTGGCTAACTAAATATGGCATGTGTATGCTTTCATTTCATGTTCCATATTCTGGGGTACCAAGCTGTGTTCTGCTTGCATGCTTTTTAATGTACGATTCATATCAGCATTTTTTCACTTCTGATCATTCTTCTCTTTCCCAACCTGACTAGCCACAAGACTATCATCACAAGAGATTGGAACTAATGATTCAGGTTTTATTTTGTTCATCAGGTCAGTTGGTAATACTCAGATGAATGAATAATCATCAAGAAGCCATTTTGTTTTCATCTTAAGAATATCTGGGGTGAATATTGTGAGTGGTGGCTATTCCTAGTTCCTTTGAGCCATTAAGCTTGTTACTTAAGACATTTGTTGACCTGACTCTTTCTTTGCAGGTCACAGAACAACAGGTTCAAGTTTTTTGAACCTGATAGATCATGCCAGAAGCGAGCTTCTTGCTGAAAGTGGCTCGACCGGAGATCGTCTAAAGGAAAACAAGGCAAGAATTGCTTCTCATTTATTCTGAAAATAATTTTTTTAGATGTATATGCAGAAATTCATTTTGTCCTTGAAACAGGCAATTAACAAAACTTGTCTTCACTGAGCGATGTTATATTTGTAATTTCCAAGAAGGAGGATCATGTTCCATACAGAAACTCAAAATTGACATACCTTCTATAGGTACATGGCCATTGGATTTCTTGGATGTTTAGTATATTGCAGTGTGTACAATTTCATTAAATTAATATTAAAAATGCTCTGAAAAAGCTTTTTGTTTACTAAAAAAAATCAATTTTCAACTTTTACCATCTTCATTCTCATCATTCTCTATAATCTCTTGGTGTTTAAAGCCTTCTCTTGGGGGAGATTCAAAAATGTTGATGTTTGTTAACATCTCTCCAGAGGTTTCATCAGCCAGTGAATCGATATGCTCGCTCCGATTTGCTGCTCATGTCAATGCCTGTGAGATTGGGTTTCCTCGCCTTCAAACCCAGATGGGACCACTTGATTCCTGTTGAGACAATGGTTGAGTGATTAAAGTACATTTGTCCACGATGGTTTCTAAAACAGCAACTGAAGCAATGCAATTTTTGTTGCCCCAAGCCATAAAAACAATTTGGTTGAGTGATTAAAGTACATTTGACCATGAGGGTTTCTAAAACAGTAGCTGAGTGCATTTTTTGTTGCCCCAAGCCATTAAAACAATTTGGTTGAGTGTGTAAAGTACATTTGTCCACTAAGGTTTCCAAAACAGCAATTGAAACAATGCATTTTTTGTTGGCCCAAGCCATTAAAACAATTTGGTTGAGTGATTAAAGTACATTTGTCCATGAGGGTTTCTAAAACAACAGCTGAAGCAATGCATTTTTTGTTACCCCAAGCCATTAAAACAATTTGGTGTTGGCAAAATGTATTTTGCAGATGATGGATTTTGTCATTACTTCCTCTTCCATTGCCATAATATTCATGTCAGATGTAATAATTTGTTTGGCATCTGATTGATCTACTTCTTTGTGATCTTCGTGTATGGTATTGGGTGATGAACTATATTCCTTTTCATCACCCATTGTTCTGAAAACTAAGCGTTCATCTTCTTTTACTAAATAGCTGTTGAAGTAGCACATAGTATTGTATTTTGTCTTTGATATTTTTCTGTACCATTGGCAATGAGAAACCATTGTCAATCTAAGTTGTTCCCTTATAAATTGTATGTTATTAAAAAATATGACCTAGTGAGGTTGTTGTAAATTTTAAAGTGCTTCTATTAATTAGATGGCATAATTGTAATTATATCGAGTCCTTTATGCCCTAAAATTTCAAGAATTGGCATGTTTTCACTTGTATTGCCAATATATTTTACTATATGTTGCTAGAATTTCATTATTATCCGAGTATCAACCAAAAAATGAAGCTTTCAACTCAAATCGGGAACAGAATTCCGTGTTATAATCTAATTATGATCAATCTTAGCTTCGGTATTTGCACGTGTATGAGGATGCATGCATTGGCATATGCATACTAGTATTTTTGAGAACATGCTTTTTAGTTATATATTCTATAATATATTTTTTTTATTAATAGTACTTGTATGGATCAAAATATCAGGTATCAGTTTACCATAGTGCAAGAACTTAATTTTCGTTATTCTCAAAAAACGTGTTGTTAGTGTGACAGTTTTTATTCATAAAAAATCTTCCAATTTTCTTGATTTAGAATGTGGCCAAATTGGAAAACTGTCGTCATGATTTAACTTAGCTTGCTATAAACTTTGATGCCTTAAAAATATATATGTTCGTAAACATGGATTTCAGTCTTTAGTGACAAGCAATTATTACATTGACTTCAAATTAGCCATAATAAAAAAATATAGGAGAGTTCAAATATACTTTTGTATAACAAGTTTTGGACCAATGGGTATATTTATGATGGCATGCATTGGCTAAGTGACAAAAAAGGAAATTTTAGGAATAAAGAGGCTATATATCCCATACACAAATATCATTAAATAAAGATGAAATGATCAACTCTGCTAACAAATTAATTCAACTTATTTTTCGGACCAATGTTTCCAATAAAACCAAGAGAATTACAAAAATAACCTAAAATCATTCAACTTGATCTTAGAAAATGAAGAAACCAAGTAACAAAACACAAAATATATGCCAAATAAGTATAGCATTTATCTACATTGCTTAAAAGCTAATGATTCTTAATACATCTATTTTGATGTGACCAATTAATTGAGAAATATTATAAGGTATGCCTTCATCTTTTTCTCTTAATAAGTTTAGAAACTAATGATTTAGCCTATGTATTCAAAAGAAACGAGGAGAATGTTTGCACCATTTATATTTTTTAAGAGAATTTGAGGAATTTGCCCCTATTTGAACTTGAACCTTCAGTTCATACGAGACCCATTAGCACATAAAATTACATACCTGGCAATTTTTTTTCTGAAGAAATTTGTCTTTGAAAAATATTGATCATGAAATGAATTCTATACTAATAATTGTCTTGATATGTACATTACAAAAAAAAAGGTAATATCTTTTGGAATATCATTCACTGGATGGGCTTTTTAATATTTAATAAAGAGCATACTTCAAAGCTTAAATGAAAATAATTTAGAGATAAAAATATATAAGGATGTCACAAGAGATGTTAAAGATTCAAATGGAAAATGTAGAAAACAAAAGTGATAATAAATTAAACATATAAATCTATTAGTAATATATTGGATAATTTCTTATGCTAAGCAAATCTTAAATTATTGATCTATTTATTCATTAGATGAAGAAGGTAATGCTTCAAAAATTTTGGAATGTGAAGACTAAGATGCATATAGAGGGGTTCATCCATTTATTCTTTAGATGAAGAAGGTAGTGTTTCAAAAATTTTGGAATGTGAAGATTGAGATGCATATATTAGGGCAGACTTTGTTATTGATGACATGGTTATGGATGCAATTTTTATGGTCTACTAATGGTGAAATAATTGTAAAATTTTGAGGATAACAAACGGATGATAGAAAGGAAAAAAGCCTAAAACTTTGTAGCATGGACAAATGCTTGATTCATGTCATTTGAGAGATGTTGGCTCAATGCTTGTTGGCCCCTATTGAATATTAAACAATTTAATAAAAATTAAGTTTGAAGAGTGCTGTTGAAATGCTGTGTTTAATGATTTGTTGTTTAGAAATACTTATTTTGAATTCATTCAAAACATCTTTGCTTATTAGTTTAAAAAATAGAAAACTTTGACTTACTTTGTGAGAATAAAAGATGTTTTTAAATTATTAAAATGATGAAATGAAAAAAGATAGTGATATCCTCCCTAAAAGTTGTGGCTAGACAGACAAGAATATTAAACAGTGTATCATGGACTAGTCTCACACTAACATTACTTTTAGTGTACAAGTTAAATTGTTACAAATATAATCAAATAATATGGCCCCAGTAAGATAGCAATGCTTTCATCTTGCAACTCAAAGCTTGAACTGAAGTACAATTCTACCACTGATTACCAAAAAAATGGCCAAAAATGGCAAATGGATAGAGCTTTACGTTTAGTCAAAATGTAACACGGTTAATAATATATTCTTTTATATTTCAATTTTCATCAAAGGAAACAGAAAAAACAGGTTGCTTAACATCAGATGAACAAAATAAGCTATTGCTTATCTAATGGCTCCCAAAATTTTTACCAACTTTTCAATAGGAATTGAAAAAGAAAAATATCAATAACTACAACAGCTATGAAACCTAACCAACATTCCGACTTGCTTATGAGAATGCTTAAAATAAGCATCAAATTATAAGTAACCATTATTATCATCTCTGAGAGAGCTTCCATATTAACCCATAGAAGATATCTTGTTCAAGGTCATCATCATCATTAAATGAATCAAAAAAACAAAAATAGGCATAGAGGCATAAGCATTTAAAATATGTTATATTTGAAAAAAAAGTATGCATGAAAGAACATTAAATAAAGACATTTTAGTACCCAATCCCACATTAAATTAAATCATAATACAAGCTAAAAAACATGGATGGGGCTATTAGTTCCATGATCACTAAGCCATTACGACTCTCCAAGGCTAGTTAGGAGTGATTGTGAAGAATAAGATTTATGCCCTCAAAATATTTGTTTTAAACTTTACAAATTGCAAGGCTATAAATGACTTGATCCAAGCAAGTAGAACAGGGCTTAAGTTCAATTATGTTAGGTCTACTGGAGCTCCATTCGAGTATAATGGATGGTATTAAAGCTTGTATCATTTAAATCATAAATACTTAAGTTCACAAACCCCAAACAAGCAACTTGATCAACAAATTTATGAATGAGCTATAAAAAGGACAACATACAATCAACTAAAAAGGTTGGCACGTGTTAAATATTTGAGACTTAAAACAAGCATGTGAGCATAAATGTTTACGAACACTAATTGATACATTAAAAAGCATATATATACACTACATTCATGAATATTAATTGATACTTTAAACAAGTATGCCTTTTCTGAACCACTACATCATACTTAAAAGAATGCATTAAAAGGACACATCAGGTATATAAACAATATCAGTTATTAATGTTTAGGAAAAAGGTGTGCATGAAAGAAAATGAAATCAATAATAATAAAAATAACTTATGCATTTTGATAAAAATATATATAACGTAATGTATTGAAGATAAACAAAGACAAGCATAAGCCAAACACAGAAATAATAACACAACAAAAAAACATGTACAAGATGTTAGAACTATACAATCTGCATGGCATTTGTGAGCTTCTAGAAAAGAATAGTTAATGACTATGACTCAAGATAACTTCAGATAAATACTAAGGTAAAACACAAAAAACAACAATGCCTAGTAGTCACAAAATGTATATTAAATAATTAAGCTTTTATAAATACATTGTGTCCAAGAATGGAGCAATTTAACAAAAGCTAAATAATCCAACTTCAAGATTTCATTCAACACCATCTTAATTAATAAGAAAATTACATTAGCTAGCTTTTATAATAAGACCATCAAACATATCATTCACAAATCAAATAGAGATCTTGGACCACTCTAATCAACTAGCCATAATACTGTACTTCTAATTGAGAGTGGCTGCTGTAGTTGAAAGCAAGCACATTTTAATTTCAAGATCCGATGAAATGGCATGTGACAAAATCATCATAAAACTCAAAAAGCAAACCTCAAGTTATTCACTATTAAAAGTAAAGGAGCGATTTCAAACCTCATGGAACTTTTTGTTGTGAAAAGTGTAAGGCATTCCTTTCCTAAATGATATTTTGATAATGAAGTAGATTTCACGAAAAACCATGTAGTGTAAATATCAACATGGAACCTAGCCCACACTGCACAACTTAATCAACATGAAACTAAACTAGCCCTTGTTTCCTAATCAAGATAAATAAATTATGATAGGCAAAAACAAAACTCTACATATAAAGATATTCACAATCTCGGTTCATAAGAATTACAAGACAATGTGAAGCACTGGATATATAATAAAACATTAGAACAAAAATACCAGTATCAACTTGAGAGCAGGTAGGAAAGAGTAATAACCACTGATAATTATCATGGACAGTAAGCTATTTAAACTCCTACAAGAACCATTAGCCTGAAAGAAGGAAGGTGAGTGAGAGCACGAGAGAGAGAGGCAAAAACCTTCTGCCTTGGAACACCTGGAGAGCACAAGCGAAGCGATGAGGGTCAGAGCAGACACACAAGTCGCGGAGCTTGAAATGTCGATAAACAGTGGCATTCAGTACATGCAGATCGAGATCGACAGTGGCATCAGTGGAGGCAGACAAAATCCTAACTATAGGGCAGTCAAAGCAAGAAAAGAAGGGAAAGGAAGACCTTCTGTCCGATGAAAATCATATAACTCCATAAACAAAGTTTCAAAGATTGTAGCAACAAAAACAATCATTTCTAACAATCAAAACGAAAACAAAAGAAAAAAATAAATTATGTGTGTAAATAAAACTAGTCGATACATCCCATAATAATCAATTAAAGTTTTATATAATTGTTTATAACAATTTAAACTTATTGAGTTGCATATAATAATAAATCATCTATTATATCATAATTAAAAATTATTTAAATAATTTTTAGACTATGTGTGATAATCAAAACAAAACTTTAATCCTCTTAAAAATAAAAATAACTATCTATTATTAAAAGAATAAAAAATGATATAAAAAAATTTAATATCATGTTTTAAGTATTATTTAAAAAAAATTATATTTATATATATACATATCATGAATAACATATAAAAAAAATTATCGAAATAAAGAAAAATATACAAACAAATCATCATTATTTATTACAAATTTTAACGATTAACATATTAAGAGTTGTATAATTTTTGTAGTTACTCAATAAAAACTATGGGTAATTAAGAAACTATGAATTAGTATGATTCAACAAAAATTTTAATACGAGATTGATGGAGGGGTCTCTATCATTGAAATGGTAATTAAATATTTAAATTGAGACAAAGTGATTTTTCTTAATTTATGATAAATCAAATATTAAAAATATAATTTTTATTTTTTATCTTTATTTATTTATAATGAAATAAATAGATTTATAATGAAATGATTTTAATGTATGTATTTTTTTCTTTATAAATTTAGCCAACCATAAAACTATTTAAAGTGATCTATTGATTCATAGTTAATTATAAGAATAAGTTTTTTAGTATATCATAAAACTAAGATCTTCTATAAAATAAAATTTTGTTAATATTTCAAAATATAAATTTTAATTCAAAAGATGAAAAAATTATAAAAATTACTTTAAAAAAATATATATATATACTTATAAAACAATTCTAATATTAACCATTCTGTTTATCTTTTTTTAGTACCATATTTATCAAGACTATTTGGAGCACTAATTTGAAACTTATTTTTTTTTAATGAAATTACTTTTCAAAATATTATCAAATGTGTATTTAGCTAAGCTTAAGTTCATATTTTTAACTTAAAATACAGAAAACAAAGTCAAAAAATAAATGATTATTTTATCATCAAAAAATAACATTAAAAAGTTTAATTCACTTTTTATTAAGAGATAAAATATTTTCTAATTATTTTTCAATACAATTAATTAATAAAAAATTTATAAAACACATCAAGTTCTTAATAATACTTTTTAATAATATTATTTAATTTATTTTAAGTAATTAATTTAATTTTTTTAACATAAAATTATTATAAAAAATATAATAAAAATACATAATATTTTCAATTGTCTCTGTGGCTGGAGAACTAACACCACGGACTGAGCATCGAATTCCCAAACACTCCTCACTTCAGTTTTTCCGACGACCTTCTCCTCCATCCCTCCTCGAGTACCTTCATTTTTCTCTACATCCTTAACCCTTTCTCATTCCTACGCCTTCTAGATCAGAACTCATCTGCCACTTTATCTGCACCTTCCTTTAGCCTTCGTGTTGACGTTGCTCATTTTTACAGCTCTCCGTCGGTGCTTCTTTGCATCTAAACGGCAATCGTGAAGATTACATTCTTCTCCGACGGAGTATTTTTCCATCAGTGTACACTATGCAGGCTCAAGGAGGGGGTGGAGCCCCTAGGCCAGAGGCGATCGTTGATTGGCTTCAGAACGAAATGGGAACCGTGGTCAGCTTCCCTCCGTTGAAAAGATCCACAAGATCTGTCGGGGAAACATGGTCCCCGTGTGGAGCTTTCTCCTTCAAAGAGTGCGGTCGAAGAGAACGACGGTGATGGTTCATCGAAATATATTTGTTCATGGAGTGGCAGCACCTACTGAAGGGGTGAAAGCGAGGTTGTGGGAGAAGGAAAAGGGAAGCTTGGATTTCGAGGATAGATCATCTTTACAGGTGAAGAAAGCAGCAATGAGGTAGAGGAACCTTGCGGAGGTGGAGGCGATGAGGTTGAGGAATGTCATTAGGCGGCAAAGGAAGGAGTTGAGGTCCCGGATGGCAGAGGTTGAAAGAGAGGAGTCGAAGCCGAAGTGAATGGTCGACGAGAGGGCCTATGCTAGGTGAGTTGTCTACTTTTTTTATTTTATTTTTAGATGAGGGGATTCATGTAGCAGGTGGATTATACAAAATTAAATGTTGGAATTTGGAATTGGAGAAGAGGTTTTTTTTGGCTTTGTGAGGTCATGAATACATTATTGTTCAAGTTATTGTCCAATAAATGCATATTTTCTGATGTTGTGTGATATTACTAATGTGTTTTCCATTAGAATGATGGCATAATTGCTAATTACCTTTAGGTTTATATTCGTTTAATGAATAACTATTTCCTTTCTTTTGGTTAACATATTAGGTACAAAAAGGTGACGTTAGAAGCTTATGATCAGCAATGTGATGAGGCAACTAAGATATTTGTAGAGTACCAAAAATAGCTTCATCAATATGTAAGCCAAGCAAGAGAGATTAGGAGGTTGATTATAGATAATGCTGTTGATTCTTTTGGTGAGATCCATTCGCACAGTGAGAAAGAAGTAGTCTACACAATGGTCAAGGGTAGAAAATCATCAGATGTCATTTTAATTGAGACATCACGAGATAAAATCATTAGATCGACATGCGAGTCTCTTGTAAGGAATATGATTGAAAGAATCCAAAGTACCTTCCCGGCGTATGATGGGATTGGAATGAACTCTAGTATTCAAGTAGATGCTTCCAAGTTTCTCGATGACTTGGAAGGTGATGTACCTGAAGATGTAATGGCTGTGATAACTGAGTCTCTTAGAAATCCTTCACAGTTTCTTCAGTCAATCACTGCAATGACATTGCGCTACAACAAATTGATCCTTAGGGAGACTAAAAAATATTGACATATGAGCTGATGCAGAGCTTTTGAAGAAATTCTTTTTATCTTCAAATCACTGTTTTATTTTTTATTTCCCCATAGGCTGAATTTATAAAAGATTTTCTTTAGCTTTGATAAATCTTTGTTTGTTTCTCAAGTTTTGAGAGTTCTGTGAGGCAGTTAGCATACATTTATTGCTTTGAAATTACTTTGGAGCATAATGGTTGTAGATAGGAAAATATTACAAAGTTCAACGTCATTGTCGCACTACCAATTGTTTCCTTATGGAAATCGTGTATGTACTGTTACGACTCTTGTTTGATACTGTTTAAGAGCTACTTTTGCTTTGTTGTCATATTGATATTACACTTTAATTTCATTTTTTATTGTATAACTTATGCAAAGGCCATATTGATGTCATTTCAATCATCTAAGGGTGCTCTCATTAAATTGTACTAGTGAAACATTAACCAAAAGTTTAACTTTATTTCATTTTTTTTGTTTAATTTTTGCCTATTTCCATCTATAAACTAATTCATTGTACACTTATTGTGAAATGTTTTTTTTTAAATTTGTAGTCTATGCTAACTCCTTGTGCAGTTTGTTAGCATTTGGTTATTTTGGTTCGATGATGTCAACGTAATTAAGAATTTGTTCATGAAGCATTGATAAGATAGGAATACAAAATTAATAGAGCATGAACTAAGGTGAAAAAGAGAGGTTAGAAAAGGCTCTAGAAAGGATGGTTGATAAGTTCAATATATTAATCTTTTTTGTATTATTAAAGAAAGTTCAGGATTATGATCAGATTTTTATTCTTGCCAGAATTGTAAAAAACTAATGTCAAGGTTGAATTAATGTGTAGAGCAAATGTCTTGTTAGTACCAAATCGATGTTAGAATGGTATTATGATGAGTTTTGATAATGATGTTTATTTCTCTTTAATTAAATTCTGTTTCTTATAGTTTTTTTATTAAGAATAGATTTGTGATGAATAATATATTTTATTTGCTATTGTAGGAAGTTGGATAATTTATTCATTTCAATTGCATGGTTAATCATTCTTTAAGATAAAATTAAAAATAGCATATAAAAAAATGGTTAACGAATGATTATGATATTTTTTGTTGTGTTTGGTGAAGTAAGTTATATCGATAAATTTTAAGAAGATAATTAAATATTATTATTTTACTAGTATAAATAATATTTTAGAATAATTATTATTTATCCATTTTTTGGTTAAAAGGTTAATTGTTTTGTGAATTATTAGTTTTACTTTTTTACCACAAAATATTTTATTTAATAATCAATTATGAACAACTAATTTAAAATTGAGATTTAGAATCTTTTATAGCATTTGTGAGTGACTTTATGCTTTTGAAATACCTGATTTATTTGTTTACCATATTAAATGGATTATCAACTGTTCCATTCAAGTACAAATATGAGAATGATAGAGTAACAGATACTGCAACTCGGGATGCAAGTTCACCTTTACTATATCAAGTTTATGGTAGTCCAAGGAGTGGTACAGATGTATCCTTAAAAGGAACTTACAATAAACTACTTGAAAGACAAGTGTGCCTTGTCCTTATATGTAGAATAATAAAGAGTATGCTATTGTAGTTGCCTATTATTTCTCATATTAGAGATTACTTATACTTATTGTTTGATATCCCGTATTTGGTTATATTTCTTAAAATTTTATTTGTGATTATCTATCAGAGGAGACCTTATAGTCATTCTCACATTCATTTGTTTTTTTCCTTATTTGCCACTTTTTAAAACTTTAGGTATTTTGTTACACCATTTTTTGTGATTAATGTTTCATGTGCACCTTTTGATTTTTTTTCATTCAAAAGGTCATCCCTTTTCATATGGCATATTCACTTGTACAATAAAATTTTAATTTTAGATTATTAAGATAGAGTGCTTAACAAAGTGATTTAGGTATTTTATTATTTATTCTTATAGGTTCTACCACTAGCAATTTTCAAGGGATCTAACCAGCTATATTTAAAATAAGAGTTTTTTGTGATCTTTTCATTATTGTCACCACGAGTATCTCTGTGTTGAAATTGGTAATCTTTGTCTAATAACGAAAGAATAAAAAATATTTAAGCAAGTAACTTAAGAATCCATTGAAAACTTACTTCACCATAAGTCAAACTAAGTCTTTTTTGAAATTACTACCATAATTCAAGAAATACATATTCGATTGCTGAATTATAAATATCAACTATTCTAACAAATATGATACTTGCGAAGAAGAGGGGACTTTTCCCTTGAGTGATTTTCATAATGATCCACGACAAAACAGTTTAGATAGTTTGGTAAGAAAAATATAGTTTAGTGAAAAAATGCCTAAATTTGGGGAATGGATGATAGAATTAATTGTCTCTTTTCTTAATGAAGCATGTTTGCAAAGCACTAATTCCATTTACAACCTATCCAAAATTACGTTAGAAGAAATTAAAATTGCTTGGGAAGTCATCAAAGCTACTCCAAAAAAAAAGTAACTTACCAAACAAAGAAAAGTAAGCATATGTTGGACAATGCTTTTGCTTGCACATCATTCTCCCACCTTTTAAAATTACTTGACCTTGAGTTGACTCGTGAAGTCTTTTGAGGAGAAAACATTGCATATCTCCATCCTACCATAAGGATATTTTCTTTGCCCTTCTTTTCTAACAAAGGGAAAGCTTGCAAAGCGATGAGGGAAGGTTGGCATAATGAGCTATTAGTAATCGAATCAAGTGTTGCATGGAGAAGAATTTTATTAGGGATGTACTACTTGAGTTGTGATTGTGTTTCTTGCTGCTAATAGTTTAGTTTCTTCTATTTAGTAGATACATGTATAATATTTATTGTGCCAGGAAGAACACAAATGTAAGCTTAGAATTTGTCTTCTGTAATTTTTCTTTTTTAATTTCTTTGGTTCTTTGGAACAAGAAACTTGGACAACTAGAGATTGATGTATTAGTTGTAGTGGTATTTCACTAATTTCACAGGAATTAAAGTTTTTGGCTCTTAACCAAGCTCTTTTTTTTTAATCTCTCATATGTTTTCATTAAAATATTATATAGAAAAAAGATTATATGTTAATATTACAAGATCACGTAATACATAAAATATATGGGTACCTCAACAGCAAATTATTGAGTATAACATAATCTTTAAGGGTTGTTAAGCTTTTTTTACTTGATCTTTGTTTATAGTTTGTAAGGTAATCTTGATTAAATCTATATTGTCTTTTTTGTTATAAAAGATTAAGTGAGTTAAGGTGGTTTGTAGTGTCTATGTATGTATGAATGTATGTATGTATGTATGTATGTATGTATGTATGTATGAATGTATGTATATGTGTGTGCGTGTGTATGTGTGTGTGTATACATATAGTTAAATTATCAATTTAAATATTTTATGTAACTCAACTTAATATGCACTAATTGACTAAATTTAATCATCCAAACTTATTATTAATATTTTTATTGATATTATTTTATTCATCACTTAGGTTAGTGAACTTATTGACTTTTTTGCAAGCTTATTTCTAATAAACGTAAAAGTTTTTTATCCATTTCGATTAGTAGACAATTTTGTCATTAACCCTTGTTAAGTGATAACTAATAATTAATATTTGTTATTAACTGAGTAACTTAGCTAATGTAAACATATTTCTATCACGGGATAATAAATGCTATGTTTATTTTTTGACTATAAAGTTGTTCTTAATTTTTTTAATCACTTGTAAGGGTTATCTACATGAGGAATGGATTGAAATTATATAGATCAACATGTAGTTTAAAACAAATGGTTAGGATTGGCTCAACTTGTTCATATACTTGCATTAAAATGACAGTTGGTAGTTTGGGATGGCTTAAGACCTCTACAAAATAGGGATTCTTATTTCATTAACATGGAAATATATACTTGGTTAACAAATTTCTCATATGGCCAATTGATTTTTAAATGTTTATTTTGTGATTTTAGCCTAAGATTTAAATCTTCTATGCAGAACATTGTAACGAATATGATGGTTGGGCATGTTGTTATCCTTTGGCAAAAGTTTCATTGGCAAAATCTTAAACTACAAGCTATGTTTGTGTGAAGTTGTGATTTAACAACGAGCTTGAAGTTGACCTTGCCTTTAATAATCTGCTTTGAAAATTGGCCATGCATTAAAGAAACTGGAAAAAAAAGTAGTAAATTTTTGGTTAAGGAGCTCGTTGTTCAAAAGATTTTCATGGTCTCATTTTCCTTGGACATTTACGCTCTGCATAACGAGCTTTTCCGGCTATTTCCTTTCCCAAGTTTTAATGAGATTGATGTGAACGTTTATGGTACTACTTATAGACAAGTTTGTTTGGTTTATTTAAAAGTCATATACATGTCAACTACTTTAGATAACCTTCTACACTTTTAGTTATGGTTATGAAGATATCCACATAACACTAAGGAAACTGTTTCAAATGGAAACACTTAGGAAATGCTTCATCTCATAGGAATCATCTTTTTGCAATTTTATTGTGTTTCATTTTAGAACTCGTAATGATGTATATCATGCATCCCTTTTCCTTTTAGAAAGCTCATGTCCAGTAGTTTGTGGCTACTGAAGATGCACTAAACAAGGCAGCTGAAGCTAAAAGCATTAGCCAGAAACTTGTAAAGCAGTTACATGGAAATGGTGAAGTCGCAACAGCAACACTACATTCTTGAGTCTAGCCATAGAACCTTGGTAACACAAGGTATTTTCAGGTGATGTGACCCGTGTGATTTCTTAAAATAGGATTTTTTGTAGAAACTTTTTAAACTATAATGTGGATCATCACTATGTGTCATTGATATGGAATTTTGTGAATTTTCTTTATTCATGTTTTTGTTCTGATGATAACTGTTGTCAATCTTTAACATGCCAAACTTCATGGAGTTGTACCTACCATAAGAGTTTCGAAATTACATATTCCTCACACCATATTTTTGGATATTTGGTGCTTACATTATGAATGTTGCTTTTTTATTAATCATCATAGAAAGAAAACGTATATTTTGTCAAAAAAAGAGTGCATTTTTGTTGAGCATTTTCATCCAATTATATTTATTACTATTTGAGTTTAAAAGTTAAGGATTTTGACCATGGTTCTCATTGAAATTTTTTGAAAATACATCGAATTATATCATAGCTTAGCTTATAGTGTTTTTAACATCAATTTTTAAAATGCATAAGCTAGCAATGTGAGGATTATTGCACTGTAGGAGTTTTATATATGCAATCTTCCATTGCAATGCAATGAACCCTTTCTTTGATTCCATGGCCTTGATCACTCTGTATTCTGTATTGTTTAGCTGGATGTTTGGGCTAAAGAAAGAGATGTTGCTGGACTAAAAGCGAGCATTAATACATTGACATCTGAAGTTCAACGCTTGAACAAGTTGTGTTTGGAGTGGAAAAAAGTAGAAGATTCTTTATGAAAAAAATGGAAGAAAATTGAAGAGTTTGACTCTCGCAAATCAGAACTTGAGTCTACTTTCGTAGCATTTCTACGTGCTGACATTGTTAAGTCTCTTGCACTCCATATCCTCATTCAAATGATATATTCATGTTATGTGAACTTGACGTGTTATTGAGTTACATCCTTAAGTTCATCTTTTGCTTCCTATGTACACTGCTTGAGTTCATATTTTGCTGTTGATTTGTAATGTATTTCTTTGTGTTAACATTTTTAAGTATCTTGCATACTATATCATCCTTTGATTGCATCTTTTGCTATTTATGTGTGTTTTGTGTTTTTGAATGATATACTTGAGTTAATCTTTTGCTATTTAGTGTACTATTTATCAGATCTAAAAGTGTTTATGTACTAACATTGTTAAGGATTTAACTATTGAACTTTACTATTAGGGGCAAACATTCCATAAAAACTCTAAGATGCTTGGGTTTCAAGGAGTGTAGGACATAGTTGATCCACCACGTGTGATCTCACTTTAGGCATATGGTGATTGTGGTAGTAGGAAATTGGGATTGTTTAGCTATAAGCTATAATAACACAAATATAATATCCAATTCTTGCCTAACGCCACATAAGAAGTGAGCACTCGTAGAGTGGCTAAGCTTTTTTTCATGATATTATAATCTTATATATTTTTTAGTTGTAAAGTTAAAACTAAATTATTATATTTGTATTGAGGGGATCTTTTATGAATCCTTAAAACTTGAAGTTTTCAGTGAGTTTTCTTGGGGGAAAAACTTTAGAGTATAATATATTCCACGAATGATCACCAAATATGCATTTTATCTTTAGGTTTGCTTTTTGAATTTGAGAATTAGTATATTTCGAAAAAAGATTTTTTTAATCTAAACGAAAGATGGAAATGACAATCTAAATAGAAGTAGAATTATTACTTTCTCTCAAAAGCAAAAAAAAATAGAATAGAGAAGGATTGCCTTTTGCATTTCAGTATCAAAAATTATTTGTTCTAGATATTTCTAAACAAGGAAAAGTACCATTGAACATGAGTCCTACTTGTATAAACATTTGTCGAAACGTTCTTTTTTAAATTCTCAATAACTCATTATATTATGTAGAATTGGGATATATGAGGTCTAAAAAGAAATTTTTTTACTGTTTTATTTTTTTAGGTCTCAAATATATCATATTTAATTTTTAAGAATCATTATTCTTTTATGAATTTCTAGTGAAACTTTACCTTAACACAAAACTATTGTTATTTCCATATTGATAAATTGTTAAATATTGATAATGCTACTTAATTTGATTGCAAATAATTTGGATCTACTTTTGTTCTAAAGGGAGGCTTTAAGAGGAATAAAAGACATCTTGAGGGGATGTTGTCGGTCTTGAGAACACTCAAAGATGATAAGAGAGGTACCTTAAGATATTATTCTTGAGAGGTGTTGGTTGGCCTTGTGGCCCTTGTTAGTGGGCTCGATGTGGATGAATATTTTAAAAGAGTGCTTGGGCAAGATGTATTCTTTGAGAAAGCTTACTTGAGGTAGTTTTGACAATCAATAGGCATATGCAAGGTAGATTATGGTCTTGAGGGACATAGTGGAGGTGTCACTTAGAGTTCTCAAGGGTTAGGCTTTGAGTATAAGGAATGTGTAACAAAACTTTCTACAATTGTTGAGAAGGAAATATAGATCTCGAGCTAATGGGAACAGGCTTAAGGAGTGCCCTCAAGAGCAATCAAGGCAAGTACACATGGGAATCAAATCATATCAAACACTTTTGGTGATTTTTGGATTCATTTCAATTGGATTTTGACCGAGTAATGAACTAGAAAGCTTTAGAGAATCTTGTTGGCTTTCTAACTCTATTTTAATAATCTAATTTCAATATTTGTGGAAGAAGTTACTCCAAATTTATTATAGTTGTGCAAGGACATTTGTGTAACTGCAAATTTAGAATTTGAATACATCATATTAGTATTTGATTTTTAATGGCCATGATTTTGGTTTTATTTATTTCTTATTTAGTTTTTATTAGAATTTTTATGTATATCTCCTAATTCTTGTTACTAAGAGCTTTTAGACTATAAAAATGATCTATGGAGGAGTTATTGGTATTGGTGCAAGTGGCTTGGTACTTTAGAGTGTCATGTGATTTCATGATTAAGGGTACCGTGAATAATTACTCTAGGTGAGAGGTGCTTTCTTTGAACTTGTTGCCAAGTTTTTGAGAATTTACTTCATAAGTAGACTAGTTTAGGTTTTCTTTAATTGAAAAGTTGGAGTTTTTATAAGTAACAAATTTGTATTGCATTTTATTTCTTCCTACATGTTCTTGTTGTGGCAATGTAATCATTATGTCTATAAGATGGATCATATTTTTCCATTAGAGTATTAGATCAAACTTAGTGTAGATCTTGGTAAATGGATGGTCTACTTGAGATGTGGAAATATTATTGATGATAAAGGCAACATTAGAAGAGAAAAAACTTAGTAAGGTAAATATTTATATCATTGTAAGAGCATGTGGTTTTTCTAACTCAACAAGTACAACTCTTGATGGAGATGGTGAGACATGAGGTGATGAAACATAATTTTTAGGATCATTGATAGTTGGAGATGAGTCCACTTCAAGAAGAAACATAGATGATGATAAGAGGTGAAGAAGAAAGAAGTTTAGGTGATGGAATGATGACCATTGTGATCTTATGGCTCCAAGTGACAATGATTTCTTGAAATCTTTCAAAGTGGTGGCTAAGATATGCATCTTATCTCGTAGTGGTTGATGTAAGGAAGTAGAATGCATGGCTAGATAGTTGGAAGTGTATTTTTGCATCTTTGAGTGTACGAGTTTCAGCAAGGTATCCTTTGAAAAACTAATTTATTATGCATTAGCATGATGAAACAATCTTTTGTATTCTAGAGTTGTAAAGATTTGTAGTTGGAGTCAATTCATGTAGTTTCTATGGAAGTTTTATCCCAGCTATGAGGAAGCTAGATAGAGGAAGTAGCATAGCTTGATAGCCATGAAGGTAGTTGATGCAAGATTGTAACTCATAATTTTGGAGTTGAGTGGTCTCTTGTGTTGGATCTTGGAAATAAGAGCTTCTTGATGAAGCATTTGATAGGTTTACTTAGATTGTCACGGTTATCATTCTATCTCTTCAACAATAATGAGCAATCAAGCATGTTTATAATTGCTATTGAGAAGAGTTATGGTTGAGTTTGGATGCCAAAGGATGATGGCTTCAAGAGCAAAAACAAGAAGAAGGAATCCTTAGATTAAGGCATTTCCATTTTTTCTAAAGTTTTGTAATTTTTTATTTCTTGGAGATTTAGTTATATCAAGAGATATTGTTTGGAATTATGTTCTAAATTGAGGAGATTGAGGGGCAAGGATGATAATCAGAAAGGGAAAATTGGATTGGTGCTGTTATTAAAAATAATGTTATTTTTGTTAGGTTAAAGGAACTTGACCACAGCCTATCATTAATGATAAGAAGGTTATAAAGACAATAAGGTTGTAGAGGAAGGGACTACCCTTGATTTGTTTCTATTCCTTAGCTCTAAACATCATATTGGAGTGAATCCCTCCTTCAAAAGAGGGGTATATCTTCTAAGAGATTCTTAAAGTTATCTCAAAAAAGGTCTTAAAAGAAAGAAATCATGAAAGAATGTTGTAGGCCTAGTGAAGGCTCAATGATCATAAATAGAACATCAAGAGGTTATGTTGTAGACCTACTGAAGGCTCTAGGTTATAAAAAGAACCTTGACAGGTTATTCTCGAGAGATATTTGAGATTCAAGGTGAATGAAGATTTCAAGAGGAAGGTTTAAGAAGATGTTTGTGGTTGTGAGAGGGCATACTTGAGGTGGTTTTGACACTCAATGCTTAAAGTAAATTATCATCTTGAGGGTATGTTTGAGTTTTTAACTGAAGTTCTTAAGGCTTAGCCCTAGGGAAGAAGGAACGTCATGCAAGAAATTGCTACAAAGGATGGTTTTCGAGGTGACTAAGACAAAGCTCAAGGAGTGTCCACAAGAGTGGTCAAGGCAAGGCTTTCTGGACACATTTTAGTTGAATTTTGGTCGAGTTATCATTAAGAAAATTTTAGTCAATTTTTCTTGCTTCCCATTGCTTTTTAGACTATGAAATTTCAGTATTTGTAGAGGTTATGCTCCATTTACTGTAACTGTGCAAGAGTTTTGTAAATAAGCATGAATTTGAATCCTGACTACATCAAACAAACGTTTGGTAGATTTTTGTTTTTAAAATGTTTATATTTAAACATATTTAGTTCCTAATATTTTAAGATTTGAATTATGATGTGCATCTCTTATTTCTTACTGTTCCAAGCACTCGGTTAATAAAATGGGAACATTAGGTAAAGTTTTAGTATTGATATGAGTTGCTCGATACATCAATGCAACATGTGGCTACGGGCCGAGAGTACTGAGGGTATCTACTCCATATGAGAGGTGATTTGGCCTTGAAATTATTGTCAAGAGTTTGAGAATCTTTTTTATAAGTTGATTTGTTTAAGTTTTTCTTTAATTAAAATGTTAGAGTTTTTTCATATATCTTATTTACATCATGTTTCCTTCTTCTTCTCACTAGTTTCTTATTGTGCCACTTGAAAAAGATTTTTTTGGGACAAGTCATTCCATGTCTTATGTTGGCTCTAATAATGTTATAAAATGTTTATTCATTTTAAAGTACAACATCATAAATGTTATTTCTGAAAAGTCTATTACAAATTACTCATAGACAATTGATCACTGATAATCTTTGTTTAAATGTCATGAAATTTTTAGTGTAGCTAAATTAGCTAATCCAATTGTTCTTTAGCTATAGTATTCATGGTGGTTCATGAAGGCTTTAAACAATTCACTGCATTCATTTGATTATATGTGGAATTTTACAATTGATCATACAAACTGATTTGGTGTTGTTCTTTTGATGCATCTCTTTAATCGGGCTTTTTGTGATCATTCACTTTCCTGTATTATACTAATAGGAAGCATCAGCCTTCTAGGACCTTCAACCAACAATCGCACAAAAACATGTAATGAGGACGATCATTCCAACTTGCAATTCTGTGGCAAATGTTTCATCAACTTCTAAGGATCTCATTGAGAAAGAGCTATCCACTTTCAATCTGATCCTGGGTAATAGATTATATATGATGCCATCAACACCTAAAGTTTGTCATTAATCTATATTCTTTTTATGTTAATTTTTCTTTAATGTTAATCATTTATGTGCTATAAGTGGCCAAAATATTTTCATGTTCATCAAGGTAAATAGTAAAGTCATTCTATTTTGTTCTTAGAAGAGACATCCCAATGGAACATTATAATTTTTTTTTATTCACCTTTTCAATTATCATCAAAGCGAGGGGATACTTGGATTCATGTCATTTACTAAAATGGGTTTTCTATTAAATAAGTTTTATAATTTTTTCAGTTAATTCTTGTTCTTATTACTTCTTGGGTGTTTGCTTTGTGAACAGGCTCTTCTAGAGTCTATGGGCTCTGTTCTAGCTACTGGTCCTGAAGCACATGTAGCTGCTGAAAAAAGTGCTTTTCAATTACAGCAAGAGCTGGAGCTGGAGCTGGAGATCCATCAGCAATACCTTCTATATGCCGTATCTCTTCATCTCTTCAATATTGTTTTGGTACCTTCTGAATGTTTTGATTTAGGTGATAATTTATTTTTGCTAGATGTTATCCTAACTTTTCTCCTTATGTTTAATTTCTTCTTTATCTTCTAAAATTTTAATTTCCATATCGATTAATCAAAAGAAAAAGGGAGGCCTCTACTTATAATCTTAAGCACAAACTAACTAATGATATTAACTGGTGATTAATATCTTGAAGGTTTGGAAGAAATAGATGATGCCTGGACATCTGTTTTGGGGGTAATGGACTTCTATGTAAAACCTCCATGTTCAATAAAGAATATGAAAGGTATAATTTTGCTTTGATTTAGTGTTAAGTTTTATTTCTAAAAAAGATTAAGATTGAAAATATACATACTTGGCTAAAATTCTCTAGGAGCATTGCATGCTTTTTAACTTTTTGAGTTGAGAAACTCGATCAGGGATCGGGGATGGATATAGTCAAAGATTTTGGCTCAACTACTTAAAAGTTTTTCATGCATTTTGTTTATTATTCAGTAATCTTATTTTGTTGATGATATTTCTAAAATAAAATTTTATTTTAAAGCTAAAAATTTATTCTTCTAATTTTTGAATAAAAAAATTCGTTAGACGCATAATTTACCTCTCTCTTATTGTTTGTTTTACTTCATATTTTATAACAATGATCACTTATTTCTCTATTGTTTTAATACCCATTTCTTTTGATTATGGTTTGTAAGTGAGGTTATGACCTTTAGATTAATAATTTTTAAATTTTAATTAAATAATAATCTCTCTGTGGATGAATTAGAAACAAAACATATATATGATCGAGAAATTGTTACAAGTTAGAAGAGATTTTGAGATACAAAACATTTGTCAAATTGCAATCAATCTATGAATTAATCGAATCTTCCCTCCACTATCAAGTGTGTGATATGATTATGATTATTTGGGGAAATCCTATGAATCTCATTCCAAAAATACTTCTTTGAAGAAACATTGCATCTTCGTGTTAGCTAAACCCCTCCAAGGTTAAATAAGCAGTTCTCATTCAAGAGGTATCACACAAAAGACATATGAACTCTAATATTTATAGTTAAACATAAATTTAATATATCAAAATAAATTATAAAATATAAAAAATGAATTCAAAGATTTAAGAAATTTTATGGGTTAATAGTATATTTTTTAGCCTCTTGCTGCAACAGTCAGTCCTTGTGTGGCTGGTGGTGCATATTCTTCTCCGCTCCCTGAGCCTAGCTCCTACTACGTTCTCTTCCACCGTTGTTCGGGTACCAGACAGCTGCTCAAGATCTAACACTGAGGGAGTCTATTCTGCCTTGATCCTATAAGCCGTAATGTCTAGAGGCAAAGGCAACTCCTCGTACTTCATCTTTCGCGTCAAGAAGAAGCATTCTCTTCGAAGTGGAAATGGTCTTGGTGACACTTCGGCATAGCTGGAGCAAGGTGTCGGTCATCAACATCGTGATCCTAATCGTCCTCGTGGTGGTTTACGCCTTTGCGTGCGGCTTCAGGAACAACAAGTGGATGGACAATCGTGAAGCCTATGGGCAGGCCAAGATGACTAAGAGCGGGCCGAGCAGGTTCCAGTTTTAGCTCAAGCTTGAAGAATCCTTTCTGTTTGCATATGTGATATTTTGATGTTTTCGATGGTTTCATGTTATTTTAGTCATATTGCCACGAAGTTTTTTGAGAATTATTTGAAATTGGAACAAGCACATAACCTTGTGTTCCATTGGTCAGCTGACAAATATTTAAATTTCTTATTTATATATTTGAAGTTAAATTTTATATTACTATTATTGAAATCTAAATTAAATATTAAAAATATTATTTTAAAATGATATTAAAGAATACTATTTCAAAAGAATAATAATCATTATAAAATGTTTTTCATTTTTTTTATTTTTTTAAAAATAAAATAAAATTTTCATGTTATATGCAAAATTTAATAAATTTATATTTTTAAAAAATAATTTTTGAAAACATGAATGATAGGCACGATCAAGTTTTTAATATGTGAAATTAAAAAATTTGAGAAGCCATTTTGACACATTTAAAAATAAAATGAAAATTAATTTAAAAGATGCTCTAAAATTCTTCCCTAACAAGCATTTTTACACCCCTAATTGTCGTGATGTAGTCTACCATCCCAAAACATTTGTTATTTTTTGGGAATTAATTGGATTTTTGGATATTTTTCAAAATTTTTTTAAGTATTATTTAATACTTTTCAAATAACCCTATATCATAAAAAAAAGGTATGACATCTTAAAAAAGAGATATGAAGTGAAAAATAAAATGTATGAGTTATTTGGAATCTAATGAAACAAAATTATTAAAATTTAAATATTTTTGAAGTATTAAAAAATGGGTTTTCGATTAATAAGGAAATATTTATAAGTTTAGAAAAATTCCAAAAATTCAAAAAGTACTGAATGAACTAAAAAGATTAGGAAATTTTTCTAAACACTAGAGCTTAAAAAATAAGATTAACAAAATTAACACAAAAAAGAAGTTCGACGATCATAGAATTAAAAGTATAAAACAAATTGAGAAAAATAATACAATTAGTTTATTGAGGATTTATAGTTTCAAAAATTATTAAAAATAGTAAATGTCAACAAAAAGGAAGAAATTTGGTTAACAAGTAGAGCTCATTAATATGAATTACACAAAATTAATTAGTTAACTTTTGGAGACTTAATTGATTGTAAAGTACATGGAATATTATAATTTTTTTAATTTTGATTTAAATAAGACTTTAATTAATTCCTAAACTCCTAAAAATTCATAATTACCCTAAAACCTAATCCAGGAACCACTAGAAGAAATCCATTTGTTAACGACCCGAATCAATGAAAAACTTTCAAATTCTAAGCAAAAGAGTGACATGGTGTTCTTTTGAGAGACATGACTATTTAGAGGGAGTTGGAGAGTTGATAAGTGATAGGGATAGAAATTGCTTTGTCTTAGAGTTTAGAGAAAGGACGATAAGAGGAGGTGCTATGGAAGCATTTGGGATAGCCAAATAAAGGAATCACAAGAGAGATCAAAAATTTAAGAGAAATATTATAACAACTACTATAACTTGGAAAGTAGAAGATTGATATAAATTTTAAGATCAAATCTTTGGTATGACACTAAAAATAGAAATAGAGTTAAGTAATATTGTGTATCATAAGTGCATTTGTATGATGTATTGGTGGCCCACATTAGCATTACCAACTTGTCAAATCATTGTTTTCAAAATCCAATCATATGAGTTAGGTTTGAATTCTAATTAAAACCAAATAAAAGATATATGTTTTATTTTTAAATTTGTGTTCGTACAACAACTATTGCAATATAAATAAAATATAAGCACTAAAATATTACCCATATCCTTGTTTTCATAATAGTGTTATACATTGATAAAACTTTCCTAACATAAGAATTCTAAGACAAATTAAATGCAAAAAAATCCATGACCTCTTACTTATCCCCTGAAGTAACATGACGTGCTTAAGATTTTACCTAAAATTATTAACACCAAACAAAAACAAAGCACATGACATTAGCATAATAAACAAAAACTATATGGCATACATCTTTGGCTTATGCCACATGTTAGGTGAACTAAAATATTATAGTATTTACAAAATATTAAAGTTAATAACATAAACAAACATAGTAAAGAAATGCTCTCACTCTATGTAATGAAATACTATCCCTTTGCTAATTTTAATATTTCAAAGGATCAATTTATCTTTTTTCTTAATCATCAATGATCTCCTGACCTTAAGTTTAAAATTCCATGGAGCCTTAGCAATACCTTATGATGAAATAAAAAACAAAAAGTGCACTCTAGTGAGCCTCATTCTATTAGAGTAGCACTGATTAATCAATTTCTCATGAAAATTTACATTTCTATTTTAAGGAATCTCATATTAAATTTAGGATGCACACTTGAGAGTCCCTGTTTGACCTAAGTAACACCCTTGAGTCATTTGCATATATGGTTGGTTTTCTTTGTGTGGAAACCCATAATAATTCTTTTATAATTTCATAGTTATTTTAATGATGATGTCTCAATTTTTTATAAATATAACTCACATAATGCCAAAACATATGAAACATCCCATAATAGTTTTAAGCATGTGAATACTAACATGTGAAATAAAACATGATAATCTCAACTATGACTAACAAACATGGCTTACATCCATGCAAATAGTCACCCATGAAACAATTTTCTTAAACATGAATATATTTTGCTAACATGTCACTAATAGTAATATATCATACATGTAATGCATGTGAAACTATGCGAACCAATAATCTTTTTCTTTTTTAAATCCAAACTAAAAGTAATAAAACAACATCCACAAATACATCATAATAATTCACCTATGATACGCAACAATGGTGACTAATTTTGTGATGTAATAGTCACACCAAACAAATTGATTTGTATTCATGAAGCCTTCACTAGCTTAATTCATTATCTTCCATGATTGACTACTTGCTATTGGATTTTTTTCAAAATCCTCCCCTTTATCCAAGTAATTGATTTATCTCTCTTTCTTCCTTTCTCTCTCTTGTATGATAACATCACAAATATTTATTTTTTGCTTTTACTTTGCTTTTGGCTTGGCTCAATTTTTTTTCTCAAACATTTTCACAAAATTCCTTTTTTCTCCACTCACCACCAAAATTTCTCACAGTGTCTCTCTTTTTTCCCAAAACTTTGCTATAATACTTCACTCTCTTCTCTCTCTCTCTCTCTCTCCTCTATTTTTTCCTTTTTCATTTTTTTCCTTTTGGTCAACACTCTTCCTTGCTCCCATATGCTTCTATCATATACATGTTATTATGTTTCGTTTTCTCTCTCTCTTATTCTATTTGCTTTAATGTCTCTCTTTTTTTGTTTTCACTTGATGCTTCCCCTTTCTCTCTCACAGTCTCTTCTCTTCCAATGGAGACCCTCCTAATAGTTCCCTTCTCTTTACTCCTTTTTCTCACTTGATGGACTTTCTCTTCGCTCTTGGCTTCTCCATAAGTAGCAGGGCCTTCCTCTCTGTAATAAGCTTCATTATAATTTCTAGGATATTGTTTATGATAGATTTATAATATTTGAAATTTTATGTTTGATTAAAATAAATTTGTAGAGAGTAGAATCATAAATAATAAAAAGTAAATTATGCTAAGCTAGATTTATAATTTTAAGAATTTTAGCATAATTATAATTAGCTTGATAGAAGATAGAATTATAAATAATAAAATATTAGAATTGTAAAATATTAATTTCTATTGTTATAGTTTTCTACTAGCTTCTTATGACATTTGACATTGTGGTAGAAGTGCATGTCAATGATAATTACTTGCTTGAAATGGATGTGACATAATTAATTAACTAAAAGAATTAGTTTTTTATTTTGCATTCACTTAATCACATCACCTACTTGTTTTTCCTTAATCAAATCAATTATGAAATTTATAATGATGGCCTTTAACATGCTTATAAAATCCGATGGAAGAGAATTTGGGTTGGAGTCTATATGAGTGAAGGTGACTGAGAACTTGAGTTTGTGAAGGTTATCAAAGAGCTGAGTAGCATTATCAAGTACCATTAGAAGGAGGTGACCAACAGAGTTTAAAAATTTTAGAAGGGTATCGTTATAGTGCTGCAATTTTCATTTTGCAAAGGAGAATGAGTGAAGAAGACACTTGGGTATAGAGAGAAAATTATAAGAAAGAAGGAGAAGTTGTGAAACTTTTGAAAGAAGCCTTGTTTAGGTCGAGGAAGAGATAGAAAATAAGTGGAGAAGAAGAAAGAATACAAAAAGAAAATAACAAAGGAAAATAAGTAACTAAGAAGAGTTTAAGTATATAAATTGATTATTTATTAAATTTACTTTGATTTATGCAAATAAAAATAATAATATTGGTTGTGTAGAAGTCGATGTGGGGCCCCCGCCCCCTTTGGGGATCTTGATTCCCAGTAGCCTGAAGTTGGATACCAATGGAACTCACCTGGAGCAGGAAGTTCTCTATGATTGGAAACCTGGCCCATGTTCTTTGTGCAAAACATCTGCTCATTCGACCGCATATTGCCCGCACGTCCCAAAAGAGTCACAACCCTCTTCCAATCAAGGAGTACCATAGGCTGCAAACCCATCCATGATAGGTGCTCTGGGCAGAGAACTAGGTTTAAATTAATTATGCTGTAGTATGAAATAAATTGATGGTGATTTGAAGTGAACTCAAGAGATAAAGGATGAGATATTTGTTATTAATGTGTATTTTATGTATGTTGATCTACATTATATCATATGATTAGTTTAAAATCATAAATAATAAAGGATCAAAATGCTATAATGAAAGATGGCATGAGACAATCATATTAAACAAAATTTGGAGTTGTACTAGTATGAGAAGAATTTAATTTATAAGTTGGGACATTGAGTTCATCACATGAGGAGGATATGAGTGTGGTACTTGTGCAATTTGCTGAGTTGTCAGGTTCACTATATGAAGGCAATATGGGTATTGATTTTGTATGATGTAATTAAGGTAAAATATATGATTGTGTTGATATAATTATAATGATTGTATTAGATGATCCTCTAGGTTAAAGGTCAAGTAGTGAGATTCATATAAGTATGATGCTTGGAATCATATTGGATGAAAGAAATATTGGTTTAATTGAAGCATGAGACAAGTTTGTTGGAATGATTGTGTAAAAAATTTTAAATGAAATCTCATAAAATATGACTTAGTTGATCATATTGGATGATTAATCAGAGCTATTGACAAAATAATTAATTCTTGAGAGAGAAGATACTATAATAAAACTTGTATGTTGTTTATCATTATAAGTTATGATGTATTAGGATGGATTAACAGTAGAAACGTATGGTATGCTCAAGGGATCATATTGTCTGAAAAGAGGAACAATGAGTTGTTCATACTTTATAGTGGGAGCATCATAGTAATATGAATGATTAGCAAGCAAGTAGGACAAAGAGAGAGAGAGAGAGAGAGAGTAAAAATCATATAGTACAATGTTATTGGAAGTATTGTGTGTTTAATAGGAAATATGAATTATGTTAAAATAGGGTATCATTGTATAATATGATCCCAGTGATCAAAGTGCATGTTAAAAAATGACATGAATAATAGGGTGCTAATTTTGGGAATTAGATAATATAATTGAAAGATTATAAAAGTTCAATATAATTCAAAATGCTTATTTTTTTATAGATCTTGTGATATAATAAAGAAACCATATAAGTACATTCCAAGACAACAACTTAAGTGTTTATAAGAAATTAATATGATTTTAGTTGTTTGTTAAACATACTAAATATATGATATATGTTGACTAATACATATACATGACATTATAGAAAATCAAGAAAAGGATAAGATTAGAAAAGGAAATCAACTCATCGATTCAAGTAGATAAACTTGATAACTATGATACAAATACAATCGTAAATTAATTTATAATATATCTATGAAATGATATAATTTTTATATCTTTTAATTGGGATTATAAGTATTGAAATTATTTTATTTCATTTTTTATAAATTATTTATTATAGGTAAATCTGAAAACTGTGATATAAATGCACTAGCAAACCATTTTTGTCATTTAAAAAATGACATATTTTCAAGTAATCTTTTTGAAAAGCATCAATGACGTAGGAGCGTCTAATATTAGCTCACAAATATACATCCATTAGCATCACATCAGTTTCATAAGTCTATCGGTGTAAAATTTTGTTGAAATTTGCTTAAAAAATACTTAAAATTAAATTTTTTTGTTCATTTTGTCGCCTTTTGCGATCTGGCACCATCACCCCCACTATAGCAGCATAAGCCAACCCGACACCCATGTGACCCAAATTGACTCAAGAACACTAGTTGATCTGCTTGACTTGCGTCAACCTACACCAACCCACTAGTCCTTGCCAAACCAGTTCAGTTCTTCGTGATCTTCACCTACCAAAAAATTAGACTGGCAGCTTTGTCTATGCTTCTTGCCCCATCATTTTTTTACTTGTCGTTATGGTCTCCAAAAATGCATGGATAGTTGGAAAACTATTTAATTTATTTAAATTTGTAGTTTTTTAATCTTTTATTTTTTTATTTTTTAAAAAATTGTTGATGAACTTTTGAGATCCTTATAAATAGGGATATTCACTATGTTGAAGAGAAAAATGATGGAATTAAATTTCTTTTATTTCTATATTTTAACATTTGTGAATAAAGTGTGTGCACCTAATTCTAGTTAGAGAGATTCCAACTTCTCTTGTGAGAGACAAGGATCAAATGTGCGAGAAATTTCATCAGGAGAGCCAACAACCAAACCCTTACAAGAGACTATGATCTAATATAAGAGAACTTCCATCAGAATAGTTGATAACCTAACAAATTCTTATTTTCATCAACACCCACATCATGATAAAAAAGATACATTCTTTTAGTCACTTTTATTTTCTAGATAGTAATTTAAAGTTTCAATTATCATTTTCTATTAAAATACTTCATGTAGAGTTTATCTTAAATTCTATATTTTATATGTATGAAATTGAATGTAATAAAAATCATCTTATAATATTTTATGCTTAACACTTAAAATATTACCACTTACTCAACTTAATAATCAACGTTACAACTTTAAAATACTAATCTTTAAATAGTTGTAAAATATCGTACACATCATCTAATCCTAATGAATTTATAGTATTTTTTTCATATTTCTTAATAATTTATAAGCATCTCTAATATTATAGACTCCAAATTAGACCATGATAAAAATATAAATCTATTATACATCATTAAACATATTATAATATGTTTTATACAAATCTAGTAATTATGTAATTGTTTTCTTAAGTTATCATATTTTTATAATACGTTGTTATATGACATGTTATTCATATTTTATTCTTTTATAAAATTATATAACAAGGACATTGACATATAATATAATAAAAAAAATTTATAAATTAAAGGATAAAAAATTATTTAGATGTAAATATTTGACATGCTTTATTATCAAATAAGAAAATGAAGTAGAAAGAGTGAAATACCTCTTAAATATATTATCCTCAAATATTCATGTATTATATTATGACCTCACATGTAATAAATATACATGATATAAGACAATGATAATTCATTTATATCTATACAAATTCTACTTCACATGATAATAAATAAGAATAACCTGTGGTGAGGATAACTTATCTGTATCTATAAAATCATATTATATATAATATAGGGCAAGATAGCCCATTTAAATCTACATGAGTCTACTATACACGACATAAGGTGAGTTTAGTCCAACTATGTCTACATAATTTTATTTTATATGATATGAAGTGAGGATATCATATCTATATCAACATGATTCTACTATAAATGATATGGGAGGATGAAACCTTATTATGGTGTGGATATTCTATTATTACATCTATATTGTTGGCATTGATTTTAGAGAATAACGATCTAAAGTGAGTAGAATTTGGGATATGTCTAAATGTATTAGAAATGAAAGGAATGAAGAAATAATTAACTTATCTTTAAGTGTTACAAAATGTAACAAATAAAAAAATATGAAAATAACAAAATATACATATACATATTCATATTTTTTTTAAATTTATTACCTTTTCTATATAATAACATTTTATTATGTGTATAATATTTAATTATTATGAAAAAATTATATCTTTTTATTATATCATTATTTTTATATATTATTATTTTATTTGTTTACTTATTAAACTCTTTAAAGTCTTACTAGTATTTATATCAAAAGTAATGTATCAATTACATTATGAGATGTAAATTTGGATGTTATAGATAAGAATATTACTTGTTAGCTAGTACAATGATTCGCTTAAGCATTTTTATATAAAATTAGTATAGTATTTATTTTTGATTTGATGGTTATATATATTTTTGCAATAGATCACTTATTTATTTTGATATTTATTTAGTCCATCTAGTTAAAGGATTTGTGTTTTGGGAATTTAATGTATATATATATATATATATTAAGAGCATTTTCTTGCATTATCTTTCTCACCTAGTGCAATGAATGATACAAAGGATTATGGAATTCTCAAGAAGGTCATTGGGGAACAAAGGAGAATGTGCAGCTAATGTTTTGGAAAGGAAAGTTGGCAAGTAACTTTAGGAGTTAAATAATTGTCTTTCTAGTTTAACTAAAGAGGAATTTCAACTCAATTGGCAAATTAGAGTTCTACTATTATTTCTCACTTGAGATTTAGTTTTCTTCTCAATTTGTATATTAAAATTCTTATTTAATAATTGCTCAAAATGATACTTAATACAATAATATAGGTGGGATTTGACAGTGTTATGGGTTGGATGCTAATCCCAAAGCTGTAGACATCATCGACAATAAGGTAGGATCCTTCAATTAACGATGTTGACGTTTAGGCATCTATTCTAATAACCAAGAGTTTTAGATATTATAATTGATATTGTTAATTTTTACATTATGTATAGTATATACTACTCATGAAGCAAGCTTTATGCCAATATCGTATGGAAGAAGGTAGTAGGGAATGCCGAACAGAACGGAACAGTGCGAAATCAGCATGTAGAGAAAGCTGAACAGAATGGAACAGTACGAAATCAAGTCGTAGGGAAAGCTGAAAGGAAACCAAGTGATCAAATCTTGGTCAGGGAAGGGGGAGACAACCCCAGATGGCTCGAGTCATACGAACCAAAAAGCTTATAGAGAGCAATGGCAATGTAATTTGGGCGATATGAGATTAAACTATCATCCAATAATCAAAGAAAGTGGAAGGGCAGGCACGATCGGATGGCTGAGGTTAATGAAGGCAGAAGGACAGGTACGATCCGACGGCTTAGGTTAATCAAGGTAAAATGCTGCAAGTAAACATAGTAAAATGCGAAACAGAAGGTTCGAACCCGAGCCAGATATGCAAGACGATGTGTAACCACTGTAGTAAGTTTCTAATTCAAGTTGTTTCTGGACACACTATTTTAATAAAAGTAGGAAAGACTACGCACAATCCAGTGGCCTAGATCAAGGCTGGCTAGAGCCAATGGCCAGGATTGATCTCGAATTGTAAAATAAGGATTCAATCAAAAACGTTCATTTCAGGATCATAATAAAATAGTGAATGCTATGTGTCCGTTACCTATGTATATTTTTGTAATAAAATTATTTTTAGATATTTTCTCAAACTTTTTAAAAATAATTTTTTAAATTATTTTCTTAAATGTTTTTATAAAAAACCAGAACTTTATTCTTAATAATTTATTTTGCTCTTACTGAACCACATCTCATATACATAAAAAATAATACATAATAATACCATAAATAAACTTTGATAAAGTAAAGGGAATCTTGTTGAATACATCTCAAAAAAAATTTAAATGAATATTGTTCTTCTTATCAACTCAATCAATAAATTTAAATTTTTATATACTTTTAAAAAGTAAAGTAACATATACAAAAAATAACTACATATTATTGTAGTGAATATCAATTCTTAATGAATAAATTTCTAAGTTTGAATCATTTACTATAGACTCGTTAAGTCTTTTGTACGAATGTTGCTAATCTTTAGTGTGCACATTTTCATGCTTCCTTTTATGTTTATATAAAGATTTTAAATCTTTATAATTTTTTAAAAAAATTTCAACTGTCTTTGTGTGTGTATGTGTCATATATATATATATATATATATATATATATATATATATATATATATATATAGTTAGATAAGTAAAATCTTATTGATGTAAAATTTAAAATTGAAAGATAATCATTATCAAACTTAAAAGAATAATAAAATAATCTTAAACAAGACATAACTAAATAAATTTATAAAATTTATGATAGAAATCTTTTAGAAAGCAAAAACATATGCTTAAGATAGGTCAAAGAAAAACTTCCACTACAACATTGTTTTACAGCATCTATTGAATGTATCCAAAATGAAAATCCTTTGTTTGTATGCTTATTTTTGTATTCTTATATCTTTCACAAAAATAAACTCGCTAATATTTTAGTAAAAAATAATCTAATCTTCCTTTTAATGTACACATGTTGCTAATATTTATTGTTCACATCCACATCCTTCCATTTAAGTTTATATATGGCTTTTAAATCTTAATAATATTTTAAAAAATTTCAACTCTTCTTTTGTGTGTTTGTGTGTATATATATACAATATTATGATGTGCACGAGTATATATGTACACACGCATATTTGTTTATAAACAAGCTTTACCTAATTAAAATTTCATTTATGTGTTTTTGAATAAATTATTTTTAATAGTTTGGCATGCTTTATGAAACATTTCTATTCAAATCTTATTTGATGATCACAGATGTTACACTATCTCCTTAGGTTTTTTTAATGCAACTTTCTTATAAATTTAAATTTTTTCTTTAAATTTTTTTCATTATTTTGCTATGTCAGTATCAAACTATAATCTTCTTTTGTGTGAGGTCAATCTTGCATTGATTCGGTTATATTATATTGTTTCATTTTATCTCATCTTAGCTTTAATATATATTTATTTTAAAAAATAAATATTATTTTGTAAATATATATGTTTATTTTGCTTGATAATTCACAATAGTCCTATATAATTCCAGATCAAAATATAACAAATATCATTAAAGTCATCTCAAAGAGCTATTTTCATTTTCATATTTATTTTTATATTTTCAAATATTTCATTTTCTTGGCTTTTTGAATTGCTTACGAGACATTTTGATTTATATCTTATTTGATGAACCATGACGTTACACTTGATTTCATTTGATTTGGTTATATTATTTTTTAATTTATCATATTTTAGATTTATTAAATGTTGAAATATTAATTTATTATTTTTTATAGTTACTTAATTTATTATTTTTGAAGTAATTCAAAATAGGGAAATATTGAGAGAGAATAAACTTGGTTACACTCGTCCTGGTAAGTTTTGTCTAATTAAATATTTATTTTTTAACTGTTCAAAAAAATTTTTAATAGTTTTTAAACTGATTTTATTTGATTTTGTTGTATTATATTTTTAATTTATATAATTTTAGATTTATTAGATATTTATTAAATTTAAAAATATTAATTTATTTAAAGCATTAAAGATGTAGGGATTTTTGTAAACAGAAAATTGTAAAGTATTAAATTTTTTTGTGTAACCTGAATTTCTCTTATTTTCGTTTCATTAAAACACTGATATGCATTTTGTTTATCTCTACTTGCTTCAGGAAAAAGAAAATTGTTAGTGGAAGGCCGATCGGGGATCGAGGGTGGATGTAGGCACACGTTTTGGTTGAAGCACCTAAAAAATCTTGTGCGTATTTCGTTTATTATTGAGAAATTTTATTTCATCAATAAAAATAATTTTAAGGTCCAAAAGTTTTTTTACTAATTTTTCGAAATGAAATTTTTCTTAAATAAACAATTCACTCATCCCCTCTTATTTGTTATGCCTCAAATGTTTTACAATAAGTTAGACATCTACCTGTTTTTATTGGACATGTTAATTGCCTTTTGTAATATGATCATTATGTTGTTTCATATATTTGGCTTCACATAAAATTGATTTCGAGGGTTAGGCATGTTTTTACATTTGCTTTGGATATGTGAGGATACCAAATGTTTTGAAACATAACGTATTTATTTAATTTTTCTAAAAAGTACATTTCAAATTAATGTATTAAGGAAAAATAAAAAAAATAGAGTATGTGACAGCCAATCCCAAGAAGGGCAAGCTTGGTCACAAAGATGATTAACAATGAAAATCAAGTACAATGATTACATTATTGTACATGTGTTGCAAAGAGACAAAGATGATTGATAATGAAACAATTGATAACATTGAGATTAATAATTGGGTTAAATTATTAGACGAGTTAACTAAGCTATTTAATGAAGTAATCTAAAGCATCCAACATCCTCAAGAAGTTGGTTATTAAGGGTCATATATTTGACACTTACAAGGATAACATACTTGATTGTCAAGATAACCTTATCTAGTTTGGATAAAGGATTATAACAATCTCTTCCATAATCTTTACTATAAAATAATAGTTTTATTTTCCTAAACAAAATACTTATATTATTATCCAAATTATCAATTTAGATATAAGGTCTTAAGCTAATACCTAAGCCACCAAACAAAAAGTATTAATGACACTAAATAATGTGATGAGCCAATATCAAATAAGTATCTTGAACACCATACACATTCTAATGGAACTATATATTCATATAACATGAGGATAATTTTTCAAGAAAACTCAATTTTATTTTTTATTTAATTTTAGTTAATCTAAACTTATTTTAAATATCATGCCATAACTTAAAATAAAATCTATATATTATATTTCTAATATAAACGAGTTCTCATGCTATCTGTATGACTTATGTGTGTACCCTATCATAAAATAAACATATAAAAAATCTATAGAAATTTAAAAACTATGAGCCAACGTAATACAAATACTTCTTATCAAGATAACTATGTCATATATCAAAATACGCAATATAAAATAGCTTATAAGGTATCTTAATTTAAGAATAATTTATCTATTAATTTAATATTATATTTATATTACCATTATCAAACTTTTCTACCTAAATTTAAGGTGAAGATTCTTAATCCACTTTCCTTCTCCTTTAGTTTTTCTACAAAGTCATAGATGCATGCACATGAGTTACTATATAATCATTAATAATGAAAATATCTAAAATTCCTTAAGATTATATAACCCAAAGTATTCTCTCTACATTCTCTTCTACTACAAAAACATCAACTATATGATTCCCCCATCGTGTTGTACAATTTGCATCTAACTAAATTATTGTTATTAATTCTTCACTTATTGTATTATATGATGTCTCCATCAAACAGTGTGATTCCTTCAACTCCCTATATATGGTTATCAGAATCCCATCTTACTCTTTGACCTTTATCTAATCATATTTTATGAGAAGCTCATGGTACAGTATGATCGCTCCAACTATGATATGATGAGATTGTTGGACCACACAATAACCTTTCTTCTTAAACCAACTAAACTCTAACTGTATTATATATTCTCTTAATTGTATGATATGTTTATTAACTCCTTAAACAAATTATTAATAATAATATTGTATATTGAGCCTAATCATATCGTAGACTCACCTCCAAACAAAACATAAGGCCTAAATTCAATTATAATTTACTATAAAATAACTCTAATTCCCCATAATTAATTATCATAGCAATCTTAACTTGTATAGTAAAATAAAACCACTAATTCCTCTATAAAAATGAATAAATTGATTAAAATATAATTTAAACTTTTTTTCCCTATTATCACTCATTGTAGTAGCTTTTTAGCACGTTCTTCCCCTTCTTTATTCTTATAGTAATAGTAAGTCTCCTTTTTGTCTTCGTTGCTACTCTCCTTATGACCAACACAATTTTTTCTTCACTTTCTTGTTGTTATCTTGAATTGAGACTTTCTTCTTCCCTCTTCTCTTTATTTTCTCTTTTTCTCCTTCTCCTCCTCCATTTTTCTTTCATTAGCAACATCTCTAAACGACATAAAACTTTCAGTAATAACTTATTTAACACTAACATTATTAAAGATAATTGGCCTAAATTAAAAGGTATTATTTGCCAATTCTTTTTGCCAAATTTTGTGCTAAACCATTAACATGAAAACGTACCTCATCCTCCAAATCCGCGGAAGAGGTAGAAGTGGAATCCAAACCACATTTGGGGCTTGAAGGCCATGGGTTCTTCCTTCTTCCTTTCATTCTTTAACTTTCTTGTAGAAGCTTCTTCCAAAAGTCTCCTAGTCATCTCTATTTTGGCAATGAGAAGTTCCCCAAGGAGTTCATCCAATGAAAGTTTGTTGACATCTTTAGCTGCTTTAATAGCCTTTGCAAAGAGATCATATTCCTTTGGAAGGATTCTCAAAATTTTCCTTACTAGGTCACCATTTGAGAATGCCCTTTCAAGACTTATCAAGCCATTTGTTACGTCATTAAATCTTAAAAACATACTTTTAATACTCTCACTAGGATTCATTCTAAAAAGCTCATAGTCATGGATGAGGATGTTGATCTTCGTCTCTTTCACTTGTTAGGTGCCCTCATAAGTTACTTCGAGTTTTTTCCACAGCTCCAATGTCGTATGAAAATTTATAATTTCTATAAATTCACAAGGAGAAATTCCACAATGAAGATAATTAAAGGCCCTAGCATTCAATTGAGCCAATGTTTTATGCTCAACATTAAGCTCACTAAAGGGCTTGACTTCATTAGTAAAAGAATTTCTAGGAAGTTCACAAGCTTAGTCATAACTTCCCATAATACTAAATTGATAGATTGAATAAAAATTCTAAAACGGTTTTTCCAATATAAGTAAAATTCTCCTTTAAACAAGGGAGGTCGAATTGAAGAAAAACCTTCACACAAGGTTGCACCCATATCAACCAAAGAAGAAGCTATAAAATCAAAAATCACAAAACCATAAAGAATGTAAGAAAGCCTTCACCTAGCACAAGTGGATCTCCCACGTGATGCTACTCACGTAATTTGGGATTCCTCTCTCTGATACCAATTGAAGGTTTTTGTGCCTAAGACAATCCCACAAGAGGGAGGGGGGTGAATTGTGGCACAAAATATTTTCATTCGATTTTCGATTTCAATTAAAACTTAAATCTTTTAAGCAAGAATAAGAAAGAATATAACACAAAAGATTTTTAAGGTGGTTTGACTCAAAATTGAGCATAGAACCACCCCAACTAGTGTTGGGAAAAGAACACAAAAATCACAAAATTACAAGTGTTGTTTTTCGTACGGTTACCCTCAAACCTACTTGGGATTTTACTTACACCTAATCTCAAACCTACTTGAGTTTTTCTTGGCTCAACTTAAAACCTCAGGTTTTTGTACAATTGTTGGGATGCCCTTACCTCAAAGAAAGAAATACAAAAAATTGGCAAATCTTAAGACAATTTTAAGAGAAATATGAGGCATACACAATACCAAAAAGAAGGAGGAATAAAGATTGAAAAATAGTTGAAGCAAAAACCTGAAATTTCGGTTTCATTCTTGAAGCGTTCACTTTGTGACTTTGGAAGCATCGTATGCACTTAGAATTACTTTATATTATGATTTGAAAGCTTTGAAATCTTAGCAATTGCAACATCTAGGAGTTCTTCATCATTCCCTACTTATTGAGCATAATTTGAGCTCTAAATCCTCTTCCAATGATTCTAAAACGAATTAGCCATTTGGGTAATGGACACAAATCTGTCATCGTTCGATTTGGAGCCTGAAATGGACATTTCATATTGAATCTCGAAATTACCATTTGAGATCAATCCTGGCCGTTGGATCTAAGTGTCCTTGATCTGGGCCATTAGATGGCACGTTGGTTGTCATGCATATATTAAAAAAATTTGTCCAGAAATAAACTAAAATAGAAACTTACTACAGTGGTTCCACATCCTCTTGCAGATCTAGCTCGGTTTTGAATCTCCTGCTTGGCGTGCAGCAATTTATCTTGATTAATCTAAGCCATCCGATCACGCCTACCATTCCACCTTCTTTGACAATCGAATGGAAGTTTAGTCCTGCATCGTGCAAATGTCTTTGCCATGGCTCTCTATGACACTTTCGGTTCATTTGTCTCTCGAGCAGTTTGGGGTTGGCTCCCACCTTCCTAGACCAAGATTTAATCACTTGGTCCTAGTTGGCTTGATTTCGCGCTTGTTCTGGTCAGCTTTCTCTGTCGGCCGAGTTCGCACTGGTTCATTTCAGCAGCTTCGGGCTGATTTCTCACTTGTTCCGTTCAATAGCTCTTCCTGCGGCCTTTTGGCTATGCTCGCCCCTTCCAGGTCTATCAAATAATTTTTTCATTATTTTATTTTTTAAATACTTAAAGCCTGGACTGATCAGCCATAAGGTCGGGTCGACCCACCCAACGCTACAGTGAAAATTCCCGAGATTAAAGTTGTTTTATAGTGTTTTGTGAGAATTTTTGTGCCAAAATTTTGAGTATAAATATACCAAAATAATTTAATATTATGATAGTATTACAAGTGTCCTAAGTGACTATGAAAAGAAATTCATTAAAAATTATTGCTAAATAATTTAAAAAAATTAAATACTAATGTCTATACTTTTCATCAATAATGCTTGGCCAAAAATCAATATTCAAAAATTATTAAACTTATAACATTTTGAAATATTAATACTACTAGTGTGCTACATTACCTTAAAATTTGGACAAATCAAATTCAAGAAAAATAAAGAGATTCAAGTATAAAGATTTTGGTGCATGCCTTCAATTTCCTTGAAGCTTGCCATCACTACAAGAGTCTTGAAGACCACTTTTTTGGACATTTAAAGTACATGGGTTGACTTAATTGAATATTAACAATTTCACTTAAAGCAAGCCCATATGTGATATAAACATTTAAGCTTCATTCATCAAACACAAGGGTGTAAAAATCTCCCCCTTTTGATGATGGCAAGACATAAATGTTTTAAATACAAAAATGTGAAAAAGAAAACATAAATAAATTTTTAAGGAGGAAATTAAGAATTAAAATGCTCCCCTTATCTTGATGCTCCCCCTAACTCCTAACTATTCTCCTACTTTGACACCATCAAAAAGGGAGTGAACCCTAGCCAATGTTTAAAATTCCTTATTGTTCCCTTAATGTTTGAAATTGCTCCAATGGTAAGGGTTTGGTAAAAATGTCAACCAATTTAAGCTTAATGGGAACATACTCTAATTCTACTAATCTTTTGATAACTTCGTCTCTAATAAAGTGATATCTGACATCTATGTGCTTAGTCTTGGAATGATGAGCTTAATTCTTGGCTAATGCTAATGTACTAGTGTTATCAATTCTAATAGGTATATGTGTGACTTCTAAACCATAGCCATGAACATGTTGTCTTATTTGAAATCCTAAGAAAAATAAATTTAGCTCACCAATCATGCTCATTTCAAATTCTTTAGTCATAACATTTCAAAATTCTCTACATTCCTTTTTTTGTACTACCAAAAATAATATCATCGACATAAATCTAAAAGATTAGTAAATCATCTCCTAATGATCGAATCCTTTGCATATGAGGTTGCATATTTCCATCGTCTATATAACTAGTTTTTTTTCTTTTTTTACTTCAAGATTTTCTAATTTTTCTTCATTCTTATTCAAATCTAAGTTCTTTACTAATTTTATTTCATCTTCTAAATATGTCTCACTAACGAGTTGGATAGACTCATCAAACATAACATATATTGTTTCCACTACCTTATGAGATTTTAGATTAAAGATTCTATATACTTTTCTAATAGATGAATACCAAAGATGTGGATCTTTCTTTTCTTCTTGGTTTTGACTAAATAAGGTGTAAAATATAAATTAGAAACTTACCACTAAATTAAATCATCAATTTAAGTTTTATAAATGTCCTAGACCTATCTTAGAATGTCTCTAAATATTTTGGAGACATTTTCTTCTAGTCTTCTAAGTTCTACTCTTAGGAACCCAAGAAAGCTAGGGTTGAGCACTAAATGGAGCTTGCATGTTCTCATTCCTAATTATCCATCTAAAATTTAGTTCTTGTGAATATATATTTTTCTAAAAAAGCAATCTTTCATAGTATGTTCAGGTTGTCAACAACAAAAACAAACAATATTTGATGGCCTAGGCATGCTTATTTATTTAGGTTTTTCAAAATTGAAGACATGTGAAGAACAATAAGCATGTGAAGTATAAGAAGTATGTGAAGTTTTTCTTACACTAGCTTGCTCAAAAAATCGCATTTTTTTCAAAAGTAAAATATCATGCTTTAAAGAAGTATTCTAAATGATAAGGGAAGCCTTTTCGTCACATATATGTTGATTTTCTATTCTTTTCTTTTCATCTTCTTTTATAACAAAATCAAGTAATTCAACTTTTTCTTTGTAAGCCTTTTTAAATTTTTTATGAGAACTCATTAAAGAAGTCAATGCATTCATAATTTTAATATAATTACTTTTTAAAATATCTCTTGTCTAAGTGCTTACCTCATTTTCTTCTTCTTCTTCACTTAAAGATATTGAAGATGCCTTATTTTCCATAAAACAAATCATTCCTTCTTCTCCTCAACTTGAGCTTGAAACATCTGAATCTTTGGAAGCACTCCATGCAGCTTGGAAAGCTTTCTTTTTCTTCAAGTTCTTCTTCTTCTTCTTTTCCTCTTTCATATGCTTGTCCTTGAGTTTTGGACATTTCGAATTAATATGACCGGTTTGACCACACTCAAAACATGTTGGTGGCCTCTTCCTCTTCTTGTTGCTAATCTTTTTCCATTTCTTATTAAGAACACTTTTTGCCAAATTTTTTGCTAAAAAATTAACATGAAAACTTACCTCATCCTCCAAATCTGTGGAAGAGGTAGAAGTGGAATCTGAATCACATTTGGTAGCTTTGAAGACCACGGGTTCTTCCTTCTTCCTTTCATGCTTTAAATTGCTTGTAGAAGCCTCTTCCTTAAGTCTCCTAGTCATCTCTATTTCGGCAGTGAGAAGTTCACCAAAAAGTTCATCCAATGAAAGTTTGTTGACATCTTTAGCCGCTTTAATAGCCGTTGTAAAGGGATCATATTCCTTTGAAAGGATCCTCAAAATTTTCCTTACTAGGTCACCATTTGAGAATGCCCTTCCAAGACTTATCAAGCCATTTGTTACGTCATTAAATCTTAAAAACATACTTTTAATACTCTGATAAGGATTCATTCTAAAAAGCTTATAATCATGAGTGAGGATGTAGATCTTCGTCTCTTTCACTTGTCAGGCGCCCTCATAAGTTACTTCGAGTTTTTTCCACACCTCAAATGCCGTATGTAAATTTAAAATTTGTGTAAATTTACTAGGAGAAATTCTACAATAAAGATAGTTAAAGGCCCTAACATTCAATTGAGCCAATATTTTATGCTCAACATTGAACTCACTAAAGGGCTTGACTTCATTAGTAAAAGAATTTCTAGGAAGTTCACAAGGTTTAGTGATAACTTTCCGTAATTCTAAAATAATAGATTGAATAAAAATTCTAAAATGGTTTTTCCAATATAAGTAAAATTCTCATTTAAACAAGTGAGGTCGAATTAAAGAAAAACCTTCACACAAGGTGGCACCCATATCAACCAAAGAGGAAGCCATAAAACCAAAAGTCACAAAACCACAAAGAATGTGAGAAAGCCTTCACTTAGCACAAGTGGATCTCCCATGTGATGCTACTCACATAATTTGGGATTCCTCTCTCTGATACCAACTGAAGTTTTTTGTGCCTAAGACAATCCCACAAGAGGGGGGAGGGTGAATTGTGGCAAATAATATTTTCATTTGATTTTCGATTTCAATTAAAACTTAAATCTTTTAAGCAAGAATAAGAAAGAATATTACGCAAAAGATTTTTACGGTGGTTCAACTCAAAATAGAGCCTACATCCACCCCCAACTGGTGTTTGGAAAAGAGCATAAAAATCACCAAATTACAAGAGAGTTTTTTCGTAGGGTTACCCTCAAATCTACTTGGGATTTTACCTACGGCTAATCTGGAACCTACTTGAGTTTTTCTGGGCTCAAATTAAACCCCAGGCTTTTCCACAATGGTTGGGATGCCCTTAACCCAAAGAAACAAATACAAAAAATTGGCAAAACTTAAGCCAATTTTAAGAGAAATATGAGGCACACATAATACCGAAAAGAAGAAATAAAGATTGAAAAATTGTTAAAGCAAAAACCTCCAATTTCAGGTTCCTTCTTGAAACATTTACTTTGTCACTTTGGAAGCACCGTATGCTCTTAGAATTGCTCGATATTGTGATTTGAAAGCTTTGAAAACTTAGCAATGGTAACCTCTAGGAGTTCTTCCTCATTCCTTATTTATGGAGCTTAATTTGAGCTCTAAATCCACTCCCAACGATTCTAAAATGAACTAGCCATTTGGGTAACGGACACAAAGCAGTCATCGTTCGATTTGGAGCCTAAAATGGACGTTTTTTATTGAATCTCGAATTTACCATTTGAGATCAATCCTTGTCATTGGATCTAAGAGGCCTTGATCAAGGCCAATGGATGGCATGTTGGTTTTCCTGCATTTATTAAAATAATTTATCCAGAAATCAACTAAAGTAGAATCTTACTGCAGTGGTTCTGTATCCTCTAATAGATTTGGCTCGGTTTCGAATCTCTTGCTTGGAGTTTTACTCTATTATCATGCAGCAATTTATCTTGATTAATATAAGCCATCCAATCGCACCTACCCTTCCGCCTTCTTTGACAATCGAATGGAAGTTTAGTCCCACATCGTCAAAATGTTCTTGCTATTGCTCTCTATTACACTTCCGGTTCATTAGTTTCTCGAGCTTTTTGGGGCTAGCTCCCCCCATCGTCGACCAAGATTTCATCATTGGTCCTTGATGGCTTTATTTCGCGCATGCTTTGGTCAGCTTTCTCTGCGGGCTGAGTTCGCACTTGTTCAGTTCAGCAACTTCGGGCTGATTTCTCACTTGTTCCGTTCAACAACTCTACCTGCGGCCTTTGGGCTTCGCTCACCCCTTTTTGGTCTATCAAACAATTTTTGCTTTATTTTATTTTTTAAATCATTAAAGCCTGGAGGGATCAGCCGTAGGGTCTGGTCGACCCACCCAACGCTACAGTTAAAATTCCCGAGACAAAAGTGGTTTTATAGTGTTTTGTGAGAATTTTTGTATAAAAATTTTGAATATAAGTATACCAAAATAATTTTATATCGTGATAGTATTACAAGTGTCCAAAATGACTATAAAGAGAAATTCATGAAAAATTATTCTTAAATAATTTAAAAAAATCAAATACCAATGTCTATACTTTTCATCAATAATGCTTGGCTCAAAAATAAAAAATAAAAAATTATTAAACTTATAACATTTTCAAATATTAATACCACTAGTGTCTGCATCATCTCAAAATTTGGACATATGAAATTCAAGAAAAATAAAGAGATATTTAAGTATAAAGATTTTGGAGCATGTCTTTAATTTCCTTGAAGCTTGCCATAGCTCCAACAGTCTTGAAGACCACTATTTTAGACATTTAAAGTTCATTGCTTAACTTGATTGAATATTAACAATTTCACTTAAAGCAAGCCCATATGAGATATAAACATTTATGCTTGACTCATCAAACACAACAGTGAAAACAAAAACTCAATATTATTTTTTATTTAATTTTAGATAATCTAAACTTATTTTAAATATTATGCCATAACTTAAAATAATATATTTATGTATATTATATTTCTAATATTAACTAGTTCTCATGATATCTATATGATTTAATATATGTTCCTGGTCTTAAAATAAACATATAAAAGATCCACAAAAATTTAAAAACTATGAGCCAATGTAATACAAATACTTCTTATCAAGATAACTATGTCATATATCAAAATACACAATATAAAATGGCATATAAAATATCTTAATTAAAGAATAAATATCTTTTAATTTAATATTATATTTATATTTCCATTATCAAACTTTTCTACCTAAATTCAAAGTGAAGATTCTTAATCCACTTTTCTTTTCTTTTAGTTTTTCTACAAACTCATAGATGCATGCACATGAGTTACTATATAATCTTTAATAATGAAAATATCTAAAATTCTTTAAGATTATATAACCCAAAGCATTCCCTCTACTTTCTCTACTACAAAAACATCAACTATATGATTCCCCCATCGTGTTGTATAATTGGTATCTCACTAAATCATTGTTATTAATTCTTCACTTATTATATTATATGGCCTCTCCATCAAATAGTATGATTCCTTCAACTCCCTATATATGGTTATCAGAATCCCATCTTACTCTTTGACCTTTATCTAATCATATTGTATGAGAATCACACGGTACACTATGATCACTCCAACTATGATATGATGACATTGTTGGCCCACACAATAAGCTTTCTTCTTGATCCAACTTAACACTAATCATATTAAATATTCTCTTAATTGTATGATATGTTTATTAACTCCTTAAATAAATTATTTATAATCATGTTGTATATTGAGTCTAATCATATAGTAGACTCACCTCCAAACAAAACCATAAGGCTTAAATTAAATTATATTTTACTATAAGACAACTCTAAACCCCCATAATTAATTATCATAGCATTCTTGTACAACAAAATAAAACCTCAAATTCCTTTATAAAAAGTAATAAATTCAATAAAAAATATAATTTCAACTTTTTTTGCCTTATCTTCTCTCATTGTAGTAGCTTTCTAGTACATTCTTCCCCTTCTTTATTCTTATAGTAACAGTAAGTCTCCTTTCTGTCTTCCTTGCTGCTCTCCTTATGACCAAAATAATTCTTTTCTTCTTTTTGTTGTTGTCCTCTTGAATTGAAACTTTATTTTTCCCTCTTCTCCTTATTTTCCCTTTTTCTCCTTCTTTCCCTCCATTTTTCTTTCATTAGCTACATCTTTAAACTACCTAAAACTTTTATTAATAACTCATTTAACACTAATCATGTTAAAGATAATTTTCTTATTTTTAAAAAGTATTATTTGCCATTGAAATATTCATCATATATATATATATACATATTATTCAAGAAATTGTAATTAATTATGTAGGTCATAATACATTATTAGCACACTACAATTATATTTTTCAAAGAGAGTTCTTTATTATTATATGCTTTAATAAAATTTTATTTTCATTTGAAAATATGACACACTTCTCAAAATAAAATTATTATTATTTTCTTTTAATTAATAAATGTATTATTTAAAAAAATAATTTTATTCCTTAACTTTTATAGCCTAACGTACAATATGTTGAGCATCTTGTATGGCATGCACAAATCGCATATACTGTACTCTAATACAAATGAATAATATTTGCCTCTGCAACCTTAATGGCAATATGCTATGTAATTTCTAGATATCATATAGAAGAATATTAAACAAGATGATATATTTGTAAATAATAGAATATTTAGGTATTTTATAAAAATGTCATGTTGAAACTCATGGGAATAAGATTTTCAAATTCTCAACAGACATGGTATGGGTAGGATAAAAAATTATTTTAATTGCCCTCACTTCCCAAGGTTAATTCAATAGTGAGCTTTGAAGAGTTGAAGTCATCACGACCTTGTATTCTCGGCCTAAAAATAAGTCTAATAGGCCCAATCCAATGAGCTTTTTCATATAAGAAAACTGAGAAGGAAAGTTGTGCCATAGAGGAGAGTTGCGAAGGTTTGAGCCATCGATGATGTAAGATTTTTATAATGATTGTAAGAAAGATTGGAAGGCATCAAGGAAAGGATGTTAACTATCTAGCGGTCTCCCACACAAGCAAGGAATTTATTTAACCTTTGCGTGTCAATTATAAATAGGAGGTGTCCCCTAAACAAATATATATTTCGTGCTGTTTTGACACGAGAAAGTTGATCATGTTTTTGCTGTTGCTCCAAACTTGCTTGGGTTCCCCGTCAAATATATATTCACACTCACCTGCTGCAAAATGGGGTAGGGGGATTGAAATGAATCGAGAAAGTGAAATTATTTTTACTTTTTCAATCAGTCGATCTCACAGAAGACACAAAATTAATGGATATTCTGGGAAAATATAAGAAACTCTAGAGCAAGTGGGATGTACGTATTTTGATAATGGTAAGCCTCATAATATAATTTGTTCTCGTCTTCCTTGGATGTTTGAGAAATAGATCAGCATCGAGAGCACGGGTAAGAATGGTTGTTTGGAGCAACTATCTTTTGGCCAACTGGGTTGCCGACTTCGTTCTTGGCCAGCTAAGCAGCAGCATGGACCACAATAGCAACAATGCCATCCCGACATTTTGGGTGCCATTCCTTCTGCTTCACCTTGGTGACCCAGACAACATTACCACCTATTCAATGGAGGACAATGAGCTGTCGGCTCGACACCTTGTTGCCCTCGCCTATGGGCTAATCATTGTCGTCTATGTTCTGTTCCGGTCTCTTCCAAGTAACCTCCTGCTCACTCCCACCCTGCTCATATTCTTTGTCTCCATCGTCAAGTATGCAGAGCAGTCTTACTTGCTCTGCAGAGCCAGCACAAATGGTTTCCGTAGCTCTGTGGTCATTTCAAGAAAGCAAAGTCAATTAAACTAGATTTCTTCCGACCATATGACAATGGTAGCACGTGTGCAGGAGAAAAATGAAAAAGAAGAATTGAATGCTTTAAAAGGATCTTTTGGTATGTACTCGGTTTGCAAGCCTTTCTTCGTGGACATTATTCCACTAGTGGACGTATACAAGGTAATTGAAGACATGTTGAAGGAGATGACTATGAAGGAAGTTTTGGGCCTGACAAGCATGGAACTCAGCTATGCCTATGACGAGATGTACACGAAGGCCATCGTTAATTGCTCACATGCCAGCATCATCCTCAGGGTGATCTACTCCTCTGGTATCCTTCTCGCTTTCTTGTTGTTCGTTTTCTCTCCAAAGCATGGCTTTGACACTAGCAACGTCATGATCACTTATGTCCTGCTTGGAGCTTCCATATGTCTTGATACCGTGGCTTCTCTCATGTTCCTACTTTTCAACTAGTCAGTGATCTTCCTTCTCAAATTTAAGAAACTGTGCGAGTGGGGTTTGCTTCTTGCCCAGCTCATTCTCAGATTCAGGAGAAGATTGTGGCATGAAAGAAGATGGAGGCCTTTAAAGTTGTCGCAACTCAACTTGATCACCAACTGCTTCAGGAATGCAGCAGTACAGCCAAAGGAACATATATCACTTGACAATCTGAAGAATAGGAGGATAAACAAATGGGCACGTAGAATAGAATCCAAGCTTAGACGACCCATTAGAGCATTTCAGGAGGCAACGGTATTGTTCCTGAGCTGGACCAGTGGATTTTCATCCTAAACGTCGTATTCATAGAAGTCAGTAAAGGCAATCAACTTCCTCTAGAGCTTGTCACTGCACATGCGTAGAAATGCTTACAAATATCGTGGGGGTATTTCAACGATAAGGCAGGGCTCCCTGCACTTCGGCAAGTCGATGCCCCAGTATAGGTTGTCTTTGCATTCCTTAATTTGAAAGAAGGCTTGTCAGCCGATCAGCAAGTTCTTGTGTGGCACATTGCGACACAGTTATGCTAACACTAGAAGCCCCAGGACCTGCACCCATTGCATCATCCTCATGAAACACAACCACAGTCTAAGGGGTTAAGAGCACAGAAGAGCACTTGGCACAGGATGTTGGCATGCAAGTGCCTGTCCGATTATATGTTGTATCTGGTGTTGATGTGACCAAAGATAATGGCAACCATAGGAAGAGCGAGCCCACTGATTTGCTGGCACGCTTGCTATGATATGGTAGAATTCATTGAACGACATGAAGAGTATTTGACGTCGACCGTGAACAGCGATGATGAGGTTGAGGGGAAGGGGTGCAGGCTGATGCTGACCAAACCTATAGAATGGATCACATATCCATCTCTGTTTCAGATAGCACGAGTGCTTGCGCACCTGGTTCTTATGCTTGGGGGGACAAAGGTGGTAGGTGATCACATCGGCATGGGTGGAGCTTTTGATGCCAAGAGCGAAGAATACTCGAGTGAGCATGCACAGCTGGGGAGGGGATATCTTAACTTTTGTTTTGCTACTTGTGAAGCATGTCGGAATGGTGGATGCTTTGGATATTGGCGGATACATGACGAGTGGTGCATTGGACATAGCCAAAAAGCTACCATCCTTCATTAAACTATATTTAAGAAATTGTCTGCTTTGATGACGACTGGAGAACAAGTGTGAATAATGTATCCGTAGATTCAACTTCGGTAAAATCACAAATTCTCCTTCAACTAGTCTACAAAAATTTGTCCTCATAGCAATATTTAAGATAATGACACTCCAAAATAAATAGTCTTTCAAAGCATAGTTTTTCTACATTTACTTATTGAGAAAGATGAAAGAAAGAAAATATAATTTATTGAAAAAAAATAATATATGGATGTTTGTTCATAAAGAATAATACAATCACATAGAAATATTTTATGATAGTAAATTAATAATATCAGTGACAAAAAAATCTTATATTTCATGAAAGAACAAAAAAAATATATTTTTTTACTCTTTATATTCAAGTTGTTGTATTCATTTAAAGTTATCAAAGCATAAATATAAAGGAAAATAGTAATAGTTGCTCAAAATTTATTTTATAATTTTTTCTCATTCAATATAAGTAATCTCGATAATTGTTCTATTCTTCTTTTTTTACAATTTTATTTTATTTTAGTACTTTTCTAATGAACAATTGCTTATGAGCTTCATGTTTTTGTGCAAAAAATCAAATTCTTTAAATAAAAATTTTTCTTTTCTATTAGTTCAGTTAATTTTTATATTAAACCTATTTTTAATTTTTATATGACCTTCAAATTCCTTATATTTTTAAAATACCTTTAATTTATGAACTACAAAAGACATCCAACTTGTATGAATAAGGTCCTAAATAAATAATAAATAATATCTATTTTTATTTTGAAATAAAATATTCAGTTATTATAAATATCAACATGAACTAACTCAAGAGACAACATAACTTTCTAAAACTTAAGAATGATGATTATTGGTGCTTATCAAAAATACAACTTTCACAAATATAATCAACATTAAAAATAAAAAATATCATTCCATATTTTATATTTTATAACTTAAATTTAACAAAATACAAATAATCATTCTAATAATATCACAACTAAGATTTATTCTTAATCTCTACTACAAATGCATTACTTTTAATATGAAATTTTTTATTAAAAACACCTAATCGACACAATTCATCCTCAAATATACAAAATAATGTTCTTATATTGCTTATCTAATACTTAATGAACCACAAGCTAAAAATTCAAATACTAAAGAAATATCATGAACCAATTTTTTTTTATCATTTATCCTTCGTTATGATTTAAAAAGGTGTCTTGACATCAATTCTATTAACTTAAGTCTTTATTCATATTCACATAAAAATTTCTAGACTTTGAAACTTAAAAAAGTCTACATCATTGTAATACTAGAAGTTGAATATAAAAGTTAAATGAAATTCAAAACATTATTTAATGTCAGCAATGGTCTACACATCCTTTACACCTCTTTAAAAGGGAAATATAAATTAACTCAAAATCTTAATCAATAATTATCGGCCTCATACATCGCATATATATCTTTAACGATTTGGAAACTAATCAGAATGATAAAAGGGAAGCCAAGTAAAGACATATGTCTTACCACAAAATGTGATCCTAGATTACTGAAATCAATTGGAGTTCCCGAGCTTCACTTCCATACTTTCCTTCCCCTAAAATGCTTACCACCTTTCCTTTGCCGTTTTTTTCTCTTTTGACGAGACTGGGCTGCTCTTGCTCTTTTGGTAGCTAGTGGCACTACCTTCGAGTGCTGCTTCTGCCTGTTGCTTAGCCCACCAGTCTGGTTAAACAATAATGGCAACTTATCTCAAGTCGACCCAGATAAAAATAAGCTTTGAAATAACAAAATCACGTAACAAAACAAAAACAACATGATGCTCTTGCAATTAAAAATAGCAAATGTAACTATGACATACCTTTTTTTGTTTCACCACAGTTTTAGCCTCGTACTTTTCTCTATCCCCTCTACTAGCTCGAACGAGAGCTACTATCTCCTGCTTGCTGAGCTTGCTCCTGATGTGCACCTAAACACAACACATGATTATCATTTGTTAACCAATGAAGTTTAGTAAATTGCTTTTAAAAATGCCAAAACCAACTTGGATGGGTCAAACGTCACTGTATGCACTCATCTCAAAAGTAAAAAAAACTTGAGCACATCCAAGAGGTTTTTATTGTTCTTATTCTTGCCATTTCAATGAGATCACTCCCAAAGAATGGCTGGTGAGAAACATCAAAGAAACCAACCGTGTTATAAGACATTTAAAGTAGGAACCTATGAACTATATTTGTGCAGCATTGAGCATAGATTTCTTCGTGCTTAAGACAATAAAATTGCTGACACAGCTCAGTAATAATGCTTCCATTAGCTAATTTCTATATTGAAATAACTATGATGCTTTTGCTGGATGAAATAAAACTCCATTTGAATATAATTACTTGTGCTAGAAATTACTTGCTATTGCCTAATTTTACTTCAAATAATGCATGGTCAAAGTTTAAAAACATGACTTAATCCCCCTAACAATGAAATTAAGTTATATCCTATAAAGAATTATGTGTCCAATAAAACCACGTCATCGGTACTTCATCTTCGAAATACTAAGTGAACTGATACACCTGTAGGACTATCTATCTCGCTTCACTTCTCCACACATGGTCAACATTAACATCATCAGGCCATTAAAAGCCATGAAATATGCATGAATAATACACTTTGAGAAGTCAAATCAGAAGGGCCATCAAACCGATAGAAAGCTACCATGTTAGAGAATTACCTTAACTATAACAGGGTTCAAACGTTTTGCACTTAGTTCCTCAGAAGATGGAATTTTAGAAGTTGCTGCTTTATAGCCTTCATCCTTTCTTAATAGACCATGTTGAGACAAGGCCTTCTTTGCCTCTTTATTTGCCTAATAAATATTTGAATATGATATCTCAAGTTAAATTTCTAGTGAAGACATGAAGACCCTGCATATAACTTATGCTCATTAATTTGATAACAACGAAGATTGCCATCAATTTAACAGCTTGGTCAAGAACATCTGCATGAACAAAGTAATCTTTACAGAAGCCATGCTATCAATAAATAGAAGATAATCGATGAGCTGCTAAGAAAATTGAATATAGAAGATAAAAGATTAAGTAAACCTTAAGTTCTTTGATACGGTTGAAGTCTTCATTAGAAACTATACCATCAGCTTCGTCAGTTTAAACTTCAGCACTCTTGATTACTACAAGTCTTTTAAGAGAATGTGGACTTGCATCAACATCATTCAGACAATCAAACAAAAGTTCCTTGCTTCCTCTTCTTTCTATTTGACGGATCTTTCCCATCGTCAGCTTCTTCATCTTGCCCATCAATACGTATGGCTTGCACTATATTTCTTCATTCAATTGTTCAATGTCACAAACATTAGCCAATTCCCCATCATCTAAACCTTCTTCATCACTGTCATTCCTACAGGCATCATCTTCCAAACCATCAATACCACTAAATTGTCCACTTTCAGGGAAAAATTCATTATCTCACTCTCCATCATTTTCTATAAAATCCTCATCTTCTTCATATGCAACTCTAGAATAGATATCAATGTCAACTGGTGAGGAATCATTTTCAACTTCAGAACCATAAGCTCTATTTCATCCTTAGAACTACAATATAAAGGCTTATCATCGTCTTGTTTAAGTAACTCAACATCGGGCACGTCATTGGCAACACTGACTTCTCCAAATGCTTTTGGCCTGGCTTTTGAATCAATGGGACGACCTCAGTCTTTCTTGACCAAAAATGAAGAGCATATCTATAGAAATGAAAAAAAAATTGATTTTTTTCCAAAATATAACAAATTTGTCATTCTTTTTTAATTGCACCGTTAAGGTTGTCATAAAAAAATAGTAAAGACAAAAACATACCTCTCTTAATAATGTGATCAAGGAGCACGTAACAATTGAAACATCTTTCTCATGCGACTTTTTGTACAAGACCAAGTCTTGAAGAAGGTCTTCATTCATCAACTAAATCACAATGAAAAAAAAAACAAAAATTAAGAAAGATGATGGTAACTGCTCTTTTCATGCTGTAGTAAAAAAAATAAAGGGATCCAAATATTGTTATGTTCCTATGAAGACCAAGAATGAAAGAGCAACATCTCAGTTTAGGCTGTCTATAAATACAAATACATCTTGCTTCCTAGGTTTTGATCACCTAGAAGCATTTTTTTTAGTTCCAATTAGAAATTGTATATCAGAATTGAAAACTAAAAAATAGTTCATAAATTACCACTAATATGCAAATATGAATGGAAATAATTCTGTAAAGAGACAAGGATTCATGATGTCACAGAAGTGCTTAAGTTAATATATACGTTGCAAATTCCAAAATGCATTAGTTCCAACTATCTATCTATCACACATCTGAACCATATTACTATTCCTTTCCTTTGAATGCTTGTTTAAGATATGCAGGCACTTAAATCACATATATTTCCATCTTTTCAAAGGAGTAATTCATGAAAAGTTGCAGTATTTATTACTATATCATCATGTGCACTAACTAGTCTTTTACATATGCTGCTACTTCTCGAAAAGTGCATTTGGCAGTATCCAAGCCATTTTAATTAAATATTTTTGCATATTTAGGTATAATTGAAAGGCAATTGCATCAAATGTAAGAGCATTAGAATGATAGACTAATTTATTTAATTATAAAATACATTTGCATTTGTGTATTTAATGTTGAATGTAAACTATACAGATCCAACACTATGAAATCAATATATTTTGATGCATCTCAAAAAAAATATCATGTGGCTAATAGCTAGATTGATACTTGGGCAAACCATTGAGAAAATCTTGAAATGAGATATCTGCCAGTACATTGTATGTGATTTTTTGAAGTCTTTTAAATTTTTTTATAAATTTTTAAAAAGTAAATTAAAACAATATTTTATATAATCCTCTTTATTATTATAAAAAAAATATGCTTACCCTCCCCAATGCTTTTTAGCTATGCTCTATGCATGAGGAGGTCTGAGAACAAAAGAAGACCTTGGGAGAAAAGAAAAAGATAATAGCTTGTGCTTGGGTATGGAGGGCTGCAATAAGCAAAGCTTCACCTAAGAAAGTCACAGTAGAAACTACTTCAATCTTCGAAAAGAGTTTAATAAAAGAGCTAATATCTTTGATTGCATAAAAAGGACTATTAATAGTATACTTTTGACTGAGATTTTCTTTGCTTGGAATGTTGTTAAATTTTCTATTGAGCTTCTCGAGCGATGGTTTTGAAGTAACCAAATACTGGGTTGAATTTGGTTGTGTTGTTAAGAAAGTCTGTGTCACATACCATACAATAGGATTAATCGCACAAATGATAAGCAAAAATATACCTTACGATATGAGGGAATCATCTTTACAATCGTTGGCACCTGAATTATGGGCAATGTTATAGTGATATATGATAAGATCAACCCTGTTGTCATTAGTAGCTAAATTATGAGCCACGATACAACAAGGACACTATCATCAGAAGTAGAAGATACTAGGCAATGTGGGCGATGGTTTCGTAAAGCAAAAGAAGGATTTAAAAACATTTTGTAACTATGTTTGTGAATACTTATTGTATAAAATTATATAGTTTAGAAAAATAAAAAAAAAACTTAAAATAATGTTTAAGAATGTAAAAAATCTTATGAATAAAATATAAATAATTACTAACAGCATGTAATAAAAATTATTAAAAAATAAATGATAAAAAAATGAAAAGGCAATAGAAGTGACATAAAAGAGTCATCATATGAACTAACTAAAACTATAATATAAGTTAGTTAAATTGATAAATTATTTTAAAATGTTATTTTGGATTGTGATGTACTGTGATATGAGCATACTAAATAACATATATTTATCAATACTTATGTTCTGATTTATATGACAACATATTACAATTATATACACACATATGGTAATTAAAAAATAAAATAAAAAATAGAAATATATGATAGAAAAAGAAATTATTTAAAAAGAAAGAATGATTAACTAAATAAATCTAGAACATGAAAATGATGAAATAAGAATGTGATTATTTCTCTATGACCGCATCTCGCGAATGTTTGATATGAGAGAATCACATTTTGTATTGTTAGTACCTAAATTATGAGATACAAAAAAACAAAAAACCCTCCACCATGAATACATGGTTCTAAACAATGCTTGCAATCATACAATGGTGTATGATATGATCACCCCGATGGTCTGTAGTAGCAAAATTATGAGCCATAGCACAAGTGCAGCACCATGTATTATCAAATACTAGACAATGTGAACGATGGCTCCAAGATAATTAATCTGATATGGAATCTTGTGTGAGGATAGTGATCATATGAAAAAATTAAAATCTTAAAAACATAATTAAAAAAAATTTAAAAATAAAATAAAAAGAATATAAATATAAGAACAAGAAAAAAATAATATATGATATTAATATTATACGACAATTATGTGTATTATGAGCATATAAACAATGATTCAGCATTTTATATCTTTTATTGATAGCATATATTATTCTTAATTATTGCTCCAACTTTATTTAACAACACATCCATATTATTTTATGTTCTTGCAATTAGTAGTTTACAAATTAAGTATATTATGCTTATTTACTTATATTATAAGCCAAGATACATTCATATACAAAGCTAAGGGTTCTTAAAATATAACTTAAGATTTTGAATTAAATAGCATATTATTTTTTAAACTTTGTGAAAGACATTAAATGTGAAGACAATTGTTATACTTAGTTGACAAAAAATACATTTATATACTTTTCAACTTATCTTTCATTTGATAGCTTGAGATCACATTTGCTGCTTTCTATGCTGTTATTTTATCTTAAGATATTATATTGGATATTTTATGCTTTTCATCACCCCAACTCAATTCTAGAATTGTGTCCTTTAAATTTGTCACATGCTCTCTTTGATATTGTTGGTATATTCTAATATTAAGCCAAACGGGGAGTGACAATTAGACCATCAAAAGTGCTAATATAATAAATGTGAACTTTAGGAGTGCATGGACACTGTTGGCTTACCAACAGCTCTTTTCCGCCTGCACAAAATTGGATGCTGGCAGAAAGGCATACAATGCTGTCGCTTTCAAGAGGAGCCACTTGCAAGCCAGCACCATCTGGGAATAAACTAAGTTGGACACAAAAGTTCTTCACAAAGGAAACCAAGCAAGGACAAAAGCATCCATTAAAACAACACAAAAATACTCGACAATAGTCCAAAACAATTGACAAACAAAATTGCTTCAAAGCATAACAAGTTCAACAGAAACCCAATCAGTTGAATAGAACACATACCAATGGCATCCTCAAACACATCTCACGTACCACATTTAACCCAACAGCAATTGCCTAATAGAACACAAGCAGCAGATTGAAATCAGTACACCACTCAGTAATGACAAAATATTCAATATCTAAAAAGAGTATAAAACACCTCAAGATGAGAACGATCATGCACAAATTGATTCATTATTTACTCGAATTGCAAATTGACAGGAAGTTAAATTTATTCCATCCATAATTAAAGATAGCTCCACTAGCAAATACAGTTAATGGAATCAAAAACCAAACCTATCATTCTTAGTATTATTATCTACTATGAATAACTCACTGCATTCATATCTAAATAGAAGTCACTTCAGGAAGGGAAATGAAATGAAATAGACTGCCATGTACTCAAGGAATTATTAATGGCAAAAAACTGAGATTAAAATTTTTCTTGAATCAGAACTCTTAAAAATTGGTGTAGTGGGAAAAATGCACAGCCCAATCCAATATATTTGACGACATTCTATACCAGCCCTAAGACATTATCCACTTTACAATTCAATCTCAGAGCAGCCAAAAGAAGAATCAAAATGAATATGCAAAGAAGTACGATTCTAATCTTAGAAAGCAATTAATTTGACAATTGCCTTTTGTGATCATAGGCTTCAAGCCAAATTTCAACAATTCTTAATAAAGATTTTTAAAATTAAAAATATCATAAAAGGAAGCACTAGCTACTGCTCAACAGATCATGACCTTGAAATTAGACCATTTTGTTAAAAAAAATACGAATTCATCTACAGGAATATTTAACGTTTTTTACTTGAAAGGCTGATATATTATGCTTTATGTGGAATTAACCTCGTTTGACAAAAAAATGGACCCATTTTAAAGCTTTTCATAGATTCGTTAGCATGTTTACAAATGCCAAAAATTCCAACATTATTTAAAAATCCTAGATAATATTGTATAATTACAAATTTTCAAACAAGTAGTTCTTAACAATACAGATGAACTATGAATCTAATTCAATGATCCTCATTCAATCTTCAGTTATATATATAATAATGACCCCCAACAAACTCATGCAAACAATCTGAAACCTCAAAAAGAAGTTTAAAAATAAGCCAAAAAATTATAAGGCAAGAATGAAAAGGGAAAATCTAAGAGAACCAAAATACTTCCATCAAACTATAGGTATCACCATTCAACCAAGTAAGGGGAAGTAGAATTGACTAACAATAGGGAGAAAAGACCATTATAGAAGCAATGACGGCCAAGAAGTATATATATGATTATCTAATAGGTTCCTAATTACGAAAGAAAAAAAATAACTACATGGAGATCGACAAAAAAGCTAACCACCTCAAATCGTTCATTGCATACTTGAAGATGAGAGAGGAGCATCTCAGGAAAGCCATGTGGAGTTAGACAAAGTATGAATTACTGCTTGGAACAAGAATTTTCAAAAAAAAAAGCAGGACTTCAATTCAAGGTTTATTAACCAGTGCATCTTTAAGATGAATAAGAGGAGGGTAGGGGTGTGCTACTTCATTTTTTGATGATTGACGTTGCTGCCTTTTCGTATAGCGAACAACACGTTGCAATTTTGCCTTTTTATTTTTTGTTTGCTCGAAGTGGTGCCCATGTGTTGTGCCCAAATATGTACAAAGGCATCACTATTTGAAAAATATTTAGGAATTCTAGTACCTAACCCAATTCTACAGCAATGATCATACGAAACATGCGTTAATCAATGAAAGTGTTCCATAAGTCAAAGTTTTCCTTACAATACAATTACCATCTCAAGCATTTTTGTAATCACATAGACTGTAGGTAAAAGAAAACAAAATCTTACAAAAACTTGAGAGACTATCGAGACCTTTCAGTGGAAATAATAGGTCTTTTTCAATTTAATAACATAAACTTCAGTTCAGAAAAAATGTAAACTCATCCTCAAAGTTTAGCAGAATAGAGTGAGCAACATGAAAATCTATAGGTGGAATTGATGCAAAGGAGCTAAAATTGAGAAGATACATATCGAAGTTCTGATTACCAATTTCTTTGAAATATTTTTGGTAAACTTATATCACCAATCCAAATTATAGAGGCCATCTGTGAATATTTTTTTTACTTAAGGTATAACGATGACATTTGAAAATTCTCGAATTTATGCATATCAACTTCTCCACCTCCTAGGTTATTCTTTACGATGAATGAGCATTGTCTCAAAAAACTATTCTTTTGGATACACAAGGGCAAAAAATATCAGAATAATATAGCAAATCAGCAAGTAAGAAAATCGTTTCCAATATAGAATTCCATTAGAAGATGTGAAAAATAGACTGAAGCACTTATACTAACTCAAGCATGTCTTAACCAAAGCACAAACTTTGAGTCAATGACTAGGCACAAAAAACTGATTGAATGTCCTCTAGTTAATATTAAAGAAATTTACCCAATTTACCTAACTGTAAAGACCTGATTAGAATAAAACTTTAGTTTTTAATTATTTAGGATTTCTAGACATTAATAAAGAGCATTTATTAGTCAAACGAAAGAATAACTTGCTGGAATGACTGTCCTTGTAGATGGAAATCGACATAAAATTTAAAATCTAAATACTCGTTTGAAACTTCTGCAACTAGAACAAAAAGGCTTTACTTTATTAAATCAAGACTTGTACAATAGTTTCAATATAAACTATTCGATCCAAATTCTTAGACCTTATGCAAATATTTTGAAAGCCCCATCATCCTCTCAAAGTTAAAGTGCAATATATGTTAATCATTGTTTGCTGACCATTAACACTACAACATATCATGGACTCTTACACCACCTAGATTATCATATGGAATAACTATGAAATCATATCATGCTTATTGCATCTTCATCACTCCACACAAGAAAGCAAAAAAAATAAATAAATTGTAGACACCAACTACATGCCTTATAAACAGCTTCCCTACTAAGAACGATTTGTGGATTTTGGATATATTCATCATCCTCATCACTTGAGGCTTCACTCTCACCATCAACACGCTAATAACCAAGAAGGAAACACAAAGCCGATATCATGACCATGTGTTCGGCAAAAAGAAACAACAAAAAAGGCATAATAATAATAAGATAACTTTGACTTAACCAATTGCAGAGATAAGGAAAATATCAACCTTCAAGAACTTTGAAAGCATGCTTTGCAAATAGCATTAGTAGTTCGATCATCAAACCATAATTTTCAAACAAGAAATCATACATCACTTATTATAATCAACAAAATAAGAAAAATCTACAAAAATGGAGTATATATGACATCACGCATCTGTAGGAATGACAAAAGAATATTTTGAAGCTTCTTTTTTTGTTTCATTTCTATGTTTTTTGTTCATGTGCTGAATACTGTGCACAACATAGGAAAATGCAATTTTTCTGAGGTTTTGATCACCAATGATTTGAAGGTCCATATATAATTCAAGAGGCACATCCAACTCAACAATCTGCTTATACAAATAAGCAAAACATAATTAAAAGCATAAACTTTCCAAACAAACAAGAAAAATCAGTAACATGCTAGAGAACTTCAATTTCTATGGAATCATGGAACAACATACCTCTTGTAATACTAAATAATATTGTGAAAAAAAAATTCCATTTTGGTTATTTTAAGATCATTTGGTTTATGCTCATAAACTTTCATATCCTTCATCTAGGCATCTGAAGTTGGTAAAATATTTGACATAACCCATTTCTCTTAGCTTATAGTATACACTTAAAAACCCCACTTATCCATCTCTCCTTCCCAATTCTTTCAGTTGACCTCTAGGCAACTCTATGATGTATCTTTCCATTTATCTCGAATGCTTCCCAACCATCTACTTCTATGACTTGTACCTCTCCATTGTCCTCAAGGTAGCCAAATCATAGCAATGAATGGCCAAAATTGTGTTAAAGCTAATGGTTAGGACTTCCTATAAGCAATGTGATATATTGTCTAAATATAATAAAAGATTAACAAAGATGGTAATATCAACAATGAGTTAATTGAAAAGAAGTAAGGATTCCTGCACCAACATGGATGGATACGTATAAAGAAATAATTTCAAGAAACAAGAATTAAATCATAAATTTCACTATGTTAATTAACATCATGATTCATAAGAAGATAAATGTTACTATTGTTTAACAAACTAGGCACATTGTCAGAAAACCAAGGTATTACCAATTTTAGGATTCAAGCTTCAATACTCAAGTAAGAATTGAAATAGAAATGGGCTAGTACAATTTTGGATAAGTCTATAAACGATTATATAACGAATGTTTGTTATAGGAATAAAGAGCTTAATGAAGAACATAAAATGATTGTAATGTTTTCTTATCATTACTTCAGGGAACAAGAAAACATTTTCTTAATTCTACAAGGGAATCATCATGAACTCAAGTTAATTATTATTATGATATTTCCCTCACATGCTAGAAAAAGCATTAGAAAATGAAAAAAAGAAGCTAGCATTGTACATATTGAAATTTTGAAAAACATGTATAACAAAGCAATGATGACTGTATAAGGAGGCTCTTTATTGATAAGGCATTAGAAAAGAAAAAAAATAAATTAAAATTTCATATATTAAAAATAATTTCGCACGCCTAAGTAGAACATATTAAAAATTTCTTAATTTCAATTGAATTTCATTATGGCTATGCTTTAAGTCCTTGGGTGTGTTCGTAAACTTAATTTCAAAAATGTTTTCTACCTATGCACTAAAAGCATCAAAAACATTTTGAAAATTTCCTACAACTCCAATTTTTGCACATTAAAAGATAATGCTTCATAAGTACTTTTGCACTCCTCCTTTCATAAAAATTTCTAAAAACATAAGCAATAAAAGACAGCTTTAATTTTACATTAATTATTGATGCAATGGTAAAATTCAAGATAAACCATTATTATGCATTTTGCTAATAAATTTATACCAATTGATAAGAATAAACAAAGAGATAAATCAAAACTGAGACTAAGCAATAGATAAAAAAACTGAGTCTATGAACAATGACTCTGATATTTAAATTGTATCGCATTTCTAGTTCTTATAATAAATATAAGGAATTTATATATAAACAAGTAATTCCAAAAACATATTGATTGTAATAGTTATCATAAAAAAAGGGCAATACAAAATTTACTTATTTTGAGCCTATACTTCAAAATGATAGAACAATTAACAAAAAAATGTCACTAATATGATCCAAGAATCAAGCAAATAAGATGAAAATAAAACATACTTCTGAGTTTTGTGTCATCAAAATATCACACTCAAGAATAAAGGCAAATTTATAAGATTGAATGGTATCAAATGTCAATGTATGAGTACAAACACACAAATAGAATATTTGCTATAGAGATAAAACTTTTAAGTTTGAAGAGTAACTTACTATAATGGAGAAAGTTGACATTCTATTAATTGAAAACGAGCCTAAAGAAAATCAATCTAGATGGTTTGGTTATATTAAGAAGTTTACTTTGTGATTCTATAAGAGAAGTAGATTACAGAATCTTTCCTATAAAAATGGAAAAAATATAGAACCAAAAAATAACTATTGACTATTTTAAATGGCTTTAACAAGTTTGGATCTAGAAGAAAGGTAGTTAATGAAAAGAAACAATAGCATCTTAGAATGAATGTATCTGACCTCACTTGATGTTTTAAAGGACTGTTCTTATAATTATAATAACAAAATATGAATTCGGTGTTGGAAGCCTAAACCTTTTTAATATAGGAGTCTAGCAAAAGAAATATACAGCCTCACAAGAAATAGTTAAGATTCTATATTTAAGAAATCATAGAAAAAAGTGTCTGTTTTGTTCTTTGTAGGGGGAAATAAAATTTTTACCTTGATCAATAATTATAAAGGCCTAATCAAGTCTAACAACTTATCAACAATTATAATCTTCACTTAAAGCTCAATGAAGCGGAAGTTTCCCATTTTCTCCAATGCCCAGTTCAAAATATAACTTTAATCCGTACAAACAAAAGATATTTCCACCCATTAAAATGCTGAACAGAAATATGTTGAATAATGGTGGCCCTCCAAATTGAAGTGTACCGAACACTATAATAGATTTGACCAAAAAAATAAAATAAAATAGCAAACCTTCTCAATGACAAGGAAGATGATGGCTTGTGCTAGATTGGAACGAAGGGAAGACTGTAGGGTCCGAACTTCGGATTGAAGGAGATTAGAGACTAATGAGAAAATTCAGTGAGGCGTCGAGGATAGAATGGGGACATGTGCACCTGGAACATCATGAGGTCACCAAGATCCTTCGTGACCATCGGATCCGACGATGAACTGAGCGTGGATTGCTGAAGAAAGAGAGGTAGGGACGATTCAAAGTGGTTGTAGATAAGGAGAAGCTCTGTCTCGTATCCTTCTGGGTCCAGCTTCATCCTGGATGGAAGCAGAGGAAGGCTCCACCTATTGGATGCCTTTCCAAATGTAGAGAAGGAATCCAGTAAGAGGAGGTTCGCTGCCTTTGCCATTTCTACAGATCAATTAACAAAACCCTATTCGAAGGGAAGCTCAGAAGAACCAAGCTAAGGAGCTTATGTGGTTTCGAGATGGCAAATCTTTAAATACAAAGGATAATTACTATATATTAATGATTTATTAAACAAAAGAAAGGAGTATTGTTTTGAATTTGATTGGCGACATTAGGATTGCTCTACGCGTTAGTGCGGGATTAAAATTTTTAAAATATTTTAATAAAAATAAATTTAATAATATTTTTAATTAAAAGATTGGGGTATTATTACAAAATTTTGAAAACAATAATATTTTTTGTTATATTATTATTAAATTATAATCTATCAATAAACACACCTTTATTGATAGTATTTATTACAATTTTAAGATGCATAAATGTGCAACACAAATTTTTGTTATCAATCTATTTTATAATTATATGATAATTAATAGAGATGTAAAGTTTGAGATCCTTTATTCATAATACCAACAGCTTGAGGTTGGACAATCAAGACTTAATTGCCATCGCTTACAATGCTATCGTCCAAGGAGATAATTCACATGATTCATCCATCTCGTACCCATGTCTTCTAGTAATGTTGGCACCTAAGGAGGTAAGTGTAAAGTTTAACTATCCTTTTGACAATTTCTTGTGTCACCACATGCAATACAACCTCCAAGGAAATAAAAGAAGAAAGATAATATTTGGTCATTCTTTGTTGAAGCAGAAAGACAAATAGGAAGTGACACTTGAGGTTTAATTGAGATAAATAAATTTGCATACTTGAAGAACAAACATTTTTCAAAAGAGGAACAGAATTTTTGTTTATTCCCCTAGTTTTTCTCGTCCTCCTTTGTGATCCTCGACTTAGGAGACCCCAAGTTATTACTTAATTTTTTTATAATCACACTAAAAATAATCTTTTCTTAGTTTCTGTTGATTCCCTTGAATCTAAATTTGACATTAACATCTTTTAACATCATTTGTAAGAAACTAGATAAGTAAGCCAAAATGGAGGCCAAGAATCTATGATATTGTTATTTGAAAGAGAATCTCACAACACTTTTGGTTAAGAAGCAAGCAAATTTCCTTACATTTCCACCTTATTAGTTTGTAATCTTTCTCCTTCATCCACCAACAATCATTTCAATTTATTTTAATAAAAAATAAAATATTTTACCAAATTTATTTCTTCTTATACTATAAAGGGGCATGTAAGGTAATTTAATAACTCTAGTAAGAGAGACAACACCAAATCCTTCTCTTCTAATCGAGAGCCCCTCGAGGCTCTTAGTATCACTCTTTGACATAATCACTTTGCTTCCATTTTCACAAATCTTATACCTTATAATCCCTCACAACATAATCTTATTGACACCACAAGAACGATTTATGAATCAAAGCCTACCACCTCTCCCCTAGTTAAATTTATTTTTGCCCTTAACTTAATCTTAAATGTAACAACCCTCAAATCTCGAACTATATCAAATAGAAAAATTTTATATTTAAGTTAAAAATATTATGACAAAGTATTATTAAACTTAATCAAATTAATTTCTTAAAATATATTATTTTTATATAAAAATATTAAAATATATTATTTTTATATAAGTTATTAAAATAACAATAAAGTGCTCAAAATATATCATATGTTCAAACTTAGTAAAAAATAATATTATTTGAATATATCAATAAATAGAACTCTTGGGAGATGAACTCAATGACATTGAGTTTGTAATTTTTAAAGATCTAAAAAATTTCTTACAAATTATTAAAGATACATCTATAAATGTAATTATCAATGGACATGTAAGATAGTTTTGAAATTTTAAAAATTAAGATTTATGTCAAATCTAATTAGAAGTTGATAAATTTATAAATACTAAAGTATAAAATGCATCATGTTAAATTTATAATTTTAGAAATTTTGGCTTAAATTAAAACTAATTAGTGAATAATATTTATAAATATATAAATATAAGATTTTGATGGGGTATATATGTAATTTCTAGATATCATTATAGAAAAATATTAAACTAGAGGATATATTTGTAAATAATATAATATTTAGGTGCTTTATAAAGATGTCATATTGAAACCCATGAGAATAAGATTTTCAAATTCTCAACAGTCATGGTATAGGTAGGATAAAATACGATTTTAAGCGCCCTCACTTGCTTAATTCAATAGTGAGCTTTAAGGAGTTTAGGTTATCACGACCTTGTTGTCTCGGCTTATAAATAGGTCTAGTAGGCCCAATAGTGGCTAAGTTCAAGTGAACTTTTGTGCTCCAATGATCTTTTTCATATAAGAAAACAGAGAAGCAGAGTTGTGCCATTTGAGGAAAGCTGCAAAGGATAAATCATTGATGATGTAAGTTCTATATTTCTCTATTATGTTACTATGTTGAATTCATTGAAGAAAGAGGAGCTGTCGTATCACAATATACGATAAGCTTATGATAAAGCTAGGTGAAGTTTGTCAAAAATAATTGTATTTGTCATTTTGCTAAATCACACAAATACTAAGAGCACAATTATTGTTGCATAGATGGATATATCATACAAAATGATGTAAACATCATATACTATGATCTATTTCAGTTGAAAGAGAATTGATAAGTCTAAATAGGTATATTAGTACAATGTTGGTGATCGTAAGGTGCAATTTCAAGTTATATAATTTTAACAGAGTTTAACAGTATAATATGATGCATTTATCAAATTAGTATGAAAAGCGGATGATGTTAGCAGAGAGAAATAAAGCCATTTAGTAAAAAAAGGATTAATCATATGATACAATCATTAAAGAAGTCTCCATATCATATAGTGCAATTATATGGATCATAGTATAACATAAAAAATATATTAAAATATAAGGAGTCAAATTACAACATAATACAATATTATTATCGTAGAGTATGATAGTTTTATTAGATTTGTAGATTCGAATAAACTAATATATTAGGTAATAAGGAATAAAGCAGATCGTGTAATACAACAATGATATCATATATGTACGATATAATATAGATTACTTAATTCTAGATAATTGTATGATACAATTTAAAGAATTGTTAAAGTATGATATAAGTAAGAACTTATTGGTAAAAAGAGAATTTACAAGATTTTAATTACTTATAATTAGGATGTATGTTGATCCATACATAAATATAATATTTTAAAAAATTAAAATAAATTAAAATTCAAAAGAAAAGATAACTATCATATTTAGATAGAAAATTTTGATAACATGTTATGTAACATGATAGTATTATTTTAGTAATATTTTTTTAAAAATATTTTGTTATAATTTTTTTTTAATTAAGTAAAATTTTAAAATATAAATAAATTTAAAATTTGTGATCTAACGTAATATTATTTTATTTTGTTTCTTTAAAATTATATTTATTATGATGGAAAATACTTATATATTATAGTTTAGTATGATATTAATGATTTTTTATATTACTTGGTACATGACTTTATTAATTACATGATTTACATTATTTTGTACATGTATTTGATACATGGCATCATAAAAAAAAGTAAATAAAAGCAATATAAAACAAAAACACTTAAAACAATGTATTTTAGTTTTGATAATAATAAACAGGTTGATATATATATATATATATATATATATATATATATATATATATATATATATATATATATACATATATATATATATATATATATATATATATATATATATATATACATATATATATATATATATATATATATATATATATATATATATAGTTTTGATTAACATATCATACGATATTATATAGCTGAAAAATAAAAATAACTTTTTAAAGATATTGCCCTCAATATTATGCCTAGGAGATGTTGTATCGATCTTCAAATTAGACATTTTTTAGCGTGTGTTATGATATTGATGACACTAAACCCAATAGATGTTATCATAAAGTATTGATCTTCACATTAAATATATGCCTAGTGTATGTGTTATGATGTCATTATTTATAATGGATGATACTAATCAAACAAAATTTTGTCATAAGATATAGCTACCATACTTACCATATGGCACTAAACCTAAGGAGTTATCGTAGAGGATCAATATTTGGATTAGACATCTACCTAATATTATTAAGATAGATTAAATAGATGATGATTAGAGGCTATATATTGATATAATTATTGGATCTAATGAGAATAATGATTTAAAGAATACTGAACTTGATGATTATATAAAATATTAAAAATTAGAAAGAATAGAAAAACTAGTATTTATATTTTATGTAGTTTACTTATAGTATGCATGACATTTAGTATGATTTCAAACTTACATAAGTGCTTTATTATTATGGTTATGATATGGATTTTATTTTATTCAACGTATTTGTTTATTTTAGCATTCCTTTATGTTTAGTTATCTTAATGGATTTATCTTTTGAAAGAATTAAATATCATTTGTGCTTACATCATAGATCATGCATCCATTAAATTGAGATTTGGGGATTTGACACCAAGAGAGAAGACCACACTCTTAAGATTTTAGAGTGAGCAATACTTAGTATAGATTGGGTAATTGAAAGTAAACTAAAACATCAATTTGAACTTTATATATATTGTTATACAAGTTATATCTATATTATATTATGATGTTAATTTATTTGAATGATTTTATTTTAGTTAATACTAACAATTTTGTGATATCGTCATATCTCTACATAGAATTTACTTTCCTCACTCAATATTTTATATGCATACAACACTTGATTTTTTTATTTAATTAAGTGCTTAGGTTGTTACCTAACATTAAGACAATACCAACTCTACTTTATTGAGGATTCCTCTATCACTTTTGACGAGAAATCCAACCTATTTTAGGCATACGAGTATAATCTACACATTTTTATAAGATTTCTCCTAATAAGAAGTAGATCTTAGAACCTCTAATTACCTAACTTTTATTTTTATTTTGTTAACTCAAACCCTTGTATTTTTCTAAAGGAGTTCAAGATTATTAATTCTTTACAAGTCATTTCAAGACATATAAATGCAAGTTTTTTCACTTTTTAAAAGATGTAACTTCCAAATGATTATAGAAGTTGCCTCCAAATCTAATTTCTTTTTTAAGTAATACAAGAGCATATTTTCTATCTTCTTTGCCAGTTGCATTAAACCTAAGTAGTTCTTTGAATCATCATTAATCTAAGATAACATTAATTTGAGCCCCTTCAAGCCTTTCTCTAATTCTTCAATGATGCTTGTCAGGAAGCGAATCAAGAAAATTCTTGCATAACACAAGTGAGAAATCTTTAACATGGATTCTCCATTGTCCCCACAAGAAATCTTTAGAAGAATTTTGTGGCCCATTAATGAGAAAGAATTCTCATTCGCACTTATTGTGAAGCCAAAAGGAAAAGCATATTGCCTTAAAAGTGTCTCATCCCATGGGAAAAAAGACTAAGACTTGATAAGAACTTTCCTCAAACATCTTATCCAAGTGACCACCACCCTCAAAGCTACTAAGCTCAACACGTTGACACCTCTAAATGCACCACCTAAAGAATTATTGGCACAATAAAGAGAAAGGGCAAATGCCTAAAGTTGAGGTAAGTCTTAATGCACAAGTGAGGCAAAATAAAGTTATGTAACTTCCATGATGAAATGAATATTGTTGATAATTTTGCTATAATTTGCTTTATTATATATTTACTTAATATTAGAAGAATACTGAATTATTATTTGTGCCTATTTATGTTGATAATTTGCTATAATTTGAAACATGGGTGATCGGGATGAAACCAATGTGGTTTTAGTCATCTCCATTAGCTTTATCTATTTAAATATTATTTTTTATAATTTTAAAATATTATTTTCTAAGGGTTTGGCATGCTCTTAGAGACATTTTTATTATACCTAATTTGATGATTTAGGATGTTACACTCATTTATCTTAGAGCCTTGGAATGCAACTTTCATATATAATTTATCTTATTTCTTTTAATTTTTTAATTCGTTTGGATATATTACTATGAAAATCTTTATTGCTTTTGATGTGATTTTTGAATCACTTTAATCTATTTATATTACATTGATTGAATTTATCTCACTTGTGCTACAATAAGTATTTACTTAATTTTTAAATAACAATCTTTTTGTATACAATTAGATATTAATAATAGTAAAAGGTTATTTCAATATTAAAACATATGCAAATGATATCGTGCTATGGTAATGCTCATATAGTCATGTCATTGCATAATGTTAGATTAGAGTTTAGTAAAGCAACTCTCTTATATCATAATTAATTAGTTAACTTATCTAATTTTTTTCAGATATTCCTTTCTTGGACACTCCTTTTCCTTTATCTTCTCTTCTCATTTTTATACAATTTATATTATATTTTGTCATCATTGCCACTTTTTATGAGAAAGCACTTACAAAATCTATTTCAAATAATCTTTAAACAAGACTATATCTTTAACATTTGTAGCTTCATAATATATGATATGATCTCTATATCAAATCATATGATCCATGGCATATATAGGCCAAATTATCGATTACATGGGAAATCTCTATTAGCCCTTCTTCTAAACCCAACATATTCATCTGATCAGCTCATCATACTTGTATGATGTTAACAATCACTTGTCAAAGAAAGGATTAAATGAGGCAATTGTTATCGTGTCTTTCCTAAATTAATTGCATTTGTTTAGTTAATTTAGCACACTAGAACAAAAATCAACTAACTGAGCCATTTACACAAAGCCAAAGCCCCATCGCTCGCTATGTTTTATAGATTGTATCAAATGATTTGGTTGACCACTTGGTTGAATCATAACAACTAAAACCTAACAAACTCAACCATAAATCCACCAAAATCACACAAGATCCACTTCCAAAACACCCCAAATAGCAAATATATGATTTATGAAGATGAACTCAATTATGAACTTACCTTAAGATGTGATTCTAGTAAAGTGAGGTCAAAAATTTTTTTTCTTCATTTTTCTATTTTTCTTTTTCTCTATGTTTTCTATGAATTCCTACAAGATCTCAAGCAAAATCTCCTTTAACACTCTCCCTAAGCTCTTTCTCTTCATGCTTCATTTGTGCACTACAGAACTTTGTCAAAATGCTCGAGACATTAGAGAAAACATTTTGTTATTTAATAAGAGGATTATTTTATTATTTAATCTAAATTTCTTATCTTTTTATATTTTTGTAATTTTAAATCTTCATAAAAATTTTAAATAGTTTTTGAAAAATATAAACTTCATACATACAGATTTCTCAAATTGAAACCTTCATGATAATATACTCAGATTTTTTTATTTTATCATTAATATCTTTGCATGATTTTTAAAAAGCTTATTCATCAATAAATTCTCAAGTTTCAGATATGACATACACAAATTAAATAATTTAAACTTATTTAGAAGGAATTTTTAAGTTAATAAAAAAGATTATTACGATGCACTTTGTTATCAAAAAGAGAGATTGTATAAGCTTTGGCCATAACTCCTAATTAGTTGTAGAGAAGAAAACAAATTGGGCACTTAGTGAAAATTCTTGAACAAAAGTGTTTTAATGGCATTAGGAATATGAAGGAGTTAGAGAATTTCTCATAGAACATGGAGCAATACTTAATCTACTCATGTGTTGAATGCATAGAAAGTGATCTTTTTTTACCATGTATCTCATCGGAGATGCAAAAGTATGGTGAAAAATGTAGAGTGTTGATGATGTAAATGATGGAAGAATGAAATTTATATATAAGAAAAATTCAAAAGAGAAATAAAAGATAAATTTCTCCCTTACAACATTTTGTGGATGGCTTGTGAGGCCTTCAAAAGGTTAAGGCATAGTGGATTCATGAAAGATTATTTAAAGACATTTAGTTATTTGATTCTATATATTCAAAATATATGTAAGAAAGATAAGCTTTTCAACTTCTTGTATTGGCTACAACAATGGATGCAATTGGAACTTTTTTTGGTAAAATGTGAAAGACTTACCAAGCATAATCATTATTGTCGATGCACTTGTAGACTAAGAGTCTCTGAAGTTTTATATGCCCTTCAAAATCTTGAGGAAATGACAAGGAAAAGAAAGTAGAGTAGTAGTGGTATGCCAAGAAGTTTGGTAGGCACGAGAAAAATGAAGGAAATGAAAGGAAAAGTTATCTTTTTCCAAGGTACAAATAACTCTAATAATCAACAAGGTTTTCCTTGTGTAATGAAACTCTTCATGCTCAAGATTGTCATAAGCAAGAGAAGCTTAATGCTCTTATGGTTGAGAAAACCAATGAGGAATTTGATCAAGAAGTTGTTGTACTTGTCAATCTTTTGTAAATGCTCGATCCTTTAATGGTTGGTTTAATCAACAATTAAACACAATGAGCAATGATGTGATAGTTGCACACTCTATGTTGATGGACATCTTGATGAAAGCAAATGGACAAGAAATTATGGCCATGGTTGACATGGGTGCAACACATACATTTGTGGATACTATGCTTGTTTAGAAATATAGATTGCAAGTGAGAAAGTTAACTAATTTTCTAAAAATAATGAATGCAAAGGTTCAAGTTGTGGTAGAAATGGTCCATGGTGTACCTTTAATTTTGGAAAGTTAGACATGAAAGATCAACTTTTTGGTAAATCCTTTGGATAGTTTTGATTTGATTCTTGGGGTCAACTTTCATAGGAAGTTTAAGATAGCCCTGATGCCACACCTTGATGATATCATGGTGATGTAAGAAGGCACTCCTTTTCATTTATTACTGTATCCTTATGGGAAGAAGATAATTGAAATGAAGAATAAGCTAGAATGTATTTTAATAATGAGATTGGAAAAGGGTTGAAATTAAGTGAGGACAAACACTTTGCTACATTGATTGAGATTAAGAAGGATTAAGTCATTATGAACTTAATGTAGTTATAGAAGTTCTCAAAGAATTTGAATATGTCATGCTTCTGATGTTGCTTAAAAAGCTTCCTCCAAAAAGGGAGATTGATCATAAAATCATGTTTCTACCAAGTGTTGTTCCACTTGCCTATCTCCTATATTATGTATCACCATTAGAGTTGACAAAATTGCTCAAATAATTGAATAAGTTGTTGGATGCTAGCTTCATTCATTCATCTAAAGCTCTATTTGGTGCCCTAGTGTTATTTCAGAAAAAAAAGCATGATGGTTCCTTGTGAATGTGCATAGAGTATCATGTAATGAAGAAAGTGATAATGAAAAACAAGTGCCAAGCTCCTTTAGTGCAAGATTTGTTGGATTAATAGTATAAGGTAATAGGATTCACTAAGCTAGACCTACGCAAGGTATCGACATGTCAAAGTTGTGGCTAAAGATGAAGCCAAGGTAACTTATGTGGCTTAATAAGTATATTTTGAGCTTTTAGTCATGCCTTTTGGCTTAACAAATGTACATGCTAAATTGTAAAATTTAATGAACAATATTCTTTATGAGTATCTTGACGAGTTTATTATGGTATATCTTGATGGTATTATTATCTACAATAGTCTAGTAATAAACAGCCTTTTTCTAGTCTAGTAATTTGCCAAACAACATGGTTAAAATTTTTGTAGTAACAATGTTGTTGAAAGGTAGCTTATTTTTGAAGTGTTGAGACATGCACAAGAGGAAGTTGAATTGTACTTATTTTCATTTTTTTCAAAAATTTACAAAGTTAAAACTAGCCTTATTTTAAAATACTATTTTTTAAAAAGTGTGTGCACTTGTAGTGTAACTAACAAAAAATAAGTATGAAGTAATGAATAGAAATTTTTAAGTGATTTGGATAGTTATTGACTATATTTACTCATAATCATAAAAGATCAAACTTACCCCATTGTAGTTTTTTTGTAAAAGTAGGTAGAAAAAAATTCATAATAAACCATAGAAGAGTTATATACTTTATTTCATTATGCAACTCAAAGGGGGTAGAATAGATCAAAAGATCCCATAGTTGAGCCAAAAGTAGTCATAATAGAAGAATGAATGCAATAAATATAGAATATATAATAGAAACTTTATCATTTATAATAGAGTGAGAACCTTAGCAACAACTTCGCATTTTGAATCAAAGATCAATATTGCAAAAGATCTTCTCCAAAAACCCTAATGACAATGAGTTTTTTTTTTGTAAAACACTTGATGTGGAAGCAAATGCCATTATTTTGCATATTTTGTTTGTTTGCATGTTATGTTTTTCCATTTCAAACAAACATTGACAACCTTTGAAGTTTTGAGTGACTTTACTTAAGAGCTTATTGCGATCTTTATAGTAGTCACAATGCCTTAGAAGTGCTATGAGTTAGCAACAATAAAAGCAATGTGAGTGGTAAAAAGATTTAGATATTTCTCTAACAAGGTACCTCTTGATATAATTGGTTTTTTTGTCATTGATTTTTTCTTAGATTTGCCCTTTTCCTCTTGCAAATGGAACCATGATCCCAATAACTTGGGGCTTATAGGTGCTTGCTCCTCTGATGTGAGTGCTTGGGCATTAGCTTAGTTAGGATGTTGACATGCTACTTCTTTTCCTTGTTAGTTGCCCAGTGTTAAATTGCAAAGAAACATGATGAGTTATTATTGACAATTCTTAGCCATGCCACTTGTTAATGCTTCCAAAGTAGCACTTGTTCTAGAAACTTTGATAATAAATTATGGTTTGTGACTTTCGATAATTGTGACTCTAATAATAGTGTTGTCATTATCATTAGGGTTTCTCGTCTTGAACCCTCGTCAACAGGCTTTTTTTTTCAGAATGATAACAACAGAAGTGGAAGTGTAATAATGGTGAGCAAAGAAAGAAGGAGAAAGGGAAGGATAAGAGGTTTTTACCACAAGGAGGTTGAATTTCCCAAGAAGATTTCCTTTAAAGGGTTTTGAATTTACGAAGTTCTGATTCTCAAAGCTCGCTGAATTTCTCAAGTTCTGACTTTCTATTTGTTTTGACGTCTTAGATCTTTTTTTTAATTATTTCATTCATTTTTCTACCTTTTTATATAGTGGTTCGGATACAATTTTTAAATATAAAAAAAATGTGATTTTGATAGAAAATTAAAAAATTTCTCAAATTTTACAAATTTTTCACCTATCACCATCTATCATTGCCAGCGTGCATCCTGAGGTGCACAAATTTATGAGGAGCCAAGGGTCTATCCATGCATGCAGGTAGCTTGTGTGTGTAGAACACGTATGCGCTTAACTTTTGATAAGGTGCACGTGCAGCATTGAAAAGAAATGAACTATTGAAAATAAATGGGATATTTTGTAAAATTAATAAGGTCACCATTTGTCCATATAGTTATGGGGTTGGGTACTAAAAAAGAAATGATATAAATAACACAATTGAAAACAATAACGATCACTTGTCTGTGTGGCTAGGTGATGCAAAAAATAAATTGTAAAAAAATATTGTTAAAAAATGGAGTGCCCATAATCTATACAAGTGACTAAAATGAGTATTGTTGAAAAGGTAAAAGTAGGTAATACAATAAAAGGATAAGATTCAAAATCAATGTTATATAATTAATCATTTAAATTAGGCAATATTTATTTATGTTATTAATGAGAAAATTTTTAAAAGAATAAACGTAAAAGTAATGTTATGGTTAATTAGGCTAGAGAAATATTAACAAAAGAGAAATTCAATGCAAAACCATTCTTTGGTGTTTGAAATTCGGTGATGCTAAGTCTTGTAAATCTCATCCATTAGAACCATTATTGTAGCTATCAAGAGCATTTTCCAACTTACCCACCTGAGCTCTTTTATTGTTAGAAAACGAAGGTATTTAGGTAATTTTGTAATGGATTTTGAAGCAAAAATTAGGTTGAGGGCGGCAGAGATTTGTTTTTAGCCAAGATTAGCTGAAACCTTGAGCAGAACAAAACAATAATTCGGCTGAGTGTTGGACTGAAATCAGTTTTAAAATATTTGAAATTCTTGTTTTGGTCCTAAACCAATAAACATGCATGTGTATCACTCAATGTCATCTTTTCCACAAGCCATGTATGTGTCTTCATTTGCAAGGATAAGTTTCTCCATGCCAATGTGTTTGTTAATATTTTGATATTTTCATAATGCTGCATCATTGGGCAGCAAAACACTCAAAATTTGACTGGCGATCTGGCATTTGAACCATAGACAGTTGTCTTAAAGAAAAGTTCTTTTTCTATTGCAGCTTTTTTCTTTAAAATCTTAAAGCCTTTGATAGCCATTCCATTGGAAAGTTGTAATTAAGTCCAAAATGTATATTCATATCTAATATTTATCCCACACATATTATGCTTTTATTGAGCTTTAATGTTTTGTAGGAACTAAAAGGAAACATTCGTGTTTTTTGTAGAGTGCGACCTTTTTTGTCAGACGTTGATGCCAGGGGAGCAGATGGTTCAGTTATTTCATATCCAACAAGCGTTGAGTCTCTTGGGAGAGGCATTGATTTGATGTACAGTGGTAAGGAATTTTTTTCTAATTTATTACATGCAAGCTTTCATCTGTTTTATAATGTCTTATGGAATCTATAATCTGTAAGGATGAGCCTTCTATAGCTGATTCTTTTCCTTTTGCTTTATTTGTAAACAACTAAAAAGTATTGTTTCACTTTTTACAAAGTTTTTTCTCACGAGTCATCTTTGGAGGATTTGTTTTTAGAAATCTCACAGCTAGTGCAAAGTGCACTTCATGGATGTAAGGTGGTATATTTTAGGCATTAAATCAATTATGTAATATATTTTATTTCAGTTTTCTTTTGTGAATTTTATCTTATCCACGTTTTTAATGTTTTCATCATTTATTAGTAAATAAATTTAGATATTTTCTTTTGTGCTTCTTATGGATATACAATCTAAAAAAGATTTTATCAAAACCCTATGTTCATGGATGGATAAATATTAATAGATGGCACATATATTATCCCAAAACATGGAGCAAGAGGCATTTGTTTAGATATTTTTATTTTTGTGATTTGTATAGCATGCAAGACAAAAACCATGTTCACTTATTTAATCCTATTTTAGTAAGTGTTATGATGGCTATTTACCATTTATGTTGTATGAATATGCAAAGTTATCATGTTAGGTTACAATTTGCTGGATCATCATATGCTTGATGATTGACATGAGGCATGTCTTTTTAAAATTGGACTAACCTTCCATGGCAAACCTTTTCATGAGAAAAAGGTTAAAAGGTGTAAGATTTCTAGAAATCAAGTGTTAGAGAAATAGCTCTCAAGATGTTGGGTCATACGGATTACTCTCAACATCCAGATTGATTAGGATTCATCACGCATTGTTGGTATTATCATTGTTCAAGTTGAATAGGATAAAACTTAGTTCAGAGAAGGACAAAATATTAATGAAATTTGAAAATTTATCATGTTCAAAGGGTCTTGTTCTTCGGTTATAATAACTTGCCACTCCATTATGGTTTTGTTTTTGTACCATTTGGGTGTGGTGGGCAATTTTGCTAAACATAATTTTTTCTCTTTTAGGGAATTTCTCTGTGGTTATCCCTCTCTGTTCTTACCTAAGTCTTATATTTGAACTTGAAGGAGCTTCCTTTTTGTAATAACTCTAAATTACCTTCTTATGATTCTTTAGCTAAAGGGAGGTAAATCCTTTCTTCTTCTTGGAATTTGTAATTAGTTTCAACACTTTTCTAACATTACATGTTGGAATTAGTGAGTAGATATAAGACGCGAACTGCAGTTCAAAAAGTTGTGCTTGTTGATGATCTTGCTTTTAATGTTTCAACGATGTAAGTGATCACTAATTCTATCCCTCCACCTCTTAAGAATGATCCTCCTTTTGAGCCATTCTTTCACATCGTTTAGTAACATTCAGAAATATTTTTGTGAAGGTCATTTCTATCCATTCAAATTCTTGTTCCACTAAAGTCTATGATTCTAGCTCAAGTTTCAATTGTCTTAAATGAGCTTGTTCATTTTCTTTTGATGAACTATCCTTTTTCAACTCATTCATCTCCTTTTATTTCTCTGCTAGTTAATTAATTTCTGCAAGTGAGATACCTTTTGTTTGTGCTACTTCTTAATTTCCTTTTTACCTTTATTGTCCTTGGATGTGTTCATTTAGCAAAGCGTGTGGCATGGTGTATGATGCATCTTAGCTATTCTTCTTACGTTGGCATTGTAATTACCCCTCTTTTAATGGGGATTTTTTTAATTTTTCCCTTCTAAATTTGAAATTCCTACTTTCTGTTATGACAAATCAGACCATAAATTTTTCTATGTGAATTCGAGACACTTAGATATTTTTCTTGCTTTTTGGTGCAATTAAGTGAACAATTTTCTCCATCTTGCTTCATGGATGCAGTATCGAAGTGGCTTTAGAAGGTATCTCGTTATTCAAAATTTCATGTTTTTGAAAAGGATCTTTGCTTCTTCCTTTGCTAGTTATGTCAAGCTAGAAAATTTTTGTTGAATGTTTGCCAAATCTTAGTCAAAATTAAAATGGAAGCCCCAAATTTTACCTCCAATGTTTCCAAGAAAGCCTAAGTGAGCTGGAACTAGAAGAAACCCAGGTGACTCAAGCATCCTTAGTATTTTTTCTCTGGGCCAATGAATTTGAGAAGCCAAGGCTTTGTTTACCATCTCATATCTTGTTGCAATACTTTTATTACTCTTAGTTAATGTAGAAGACTTATCTATTTCCAACACATTTGGAAGCAAGAGAAGGGTTAAGGAAATTACCAATGAGCTCACATCAACAATGAAGAAATCTAAATATTTTCATTAAGGTAGTAATTGATAACATCATTATCATCCATCTTAGACCATTAGTTACCTCTTCAAAAGTTTGAGAATACTCCTTTGAATGTATCTTTCAAGCAAATTCTTATTTCCACATTAACTTTGGTTATCATCCATGAAGTCTTTGATTAAAAAAATTGTTTAAGAAGGTTAGCTGCAATAATATTATGTTAAGAACGGAGAAAGAGAGACATAAAGTAGCTCTCTTAAGTCCTTGTTGGATGGTTAATTGGCTTTATTTAAGAGGTAGCAAGGCTTGACCAAATTGTAGAGAGAGGATGATGAAAGTGAGGGTTTTGAGAGTGAAAGGGACGAAACAAGAGAAGAGGTTGTGATTTAATTTTAGGTGAGGCAAACTTGAGAAAGGGAAAGCATGTGATAATTTTGGAGGTTTTGGAGTGAGGTATTTGGCAAAAGTTTAAGCATGGATGAAAGGGAGAGGGTTTTGAGGTTTAAGATGGTTTTTATGTTTATTGGGTTTGCTTTGACTAAAAAGGAATAAAAAAGAAAAAAAAATAGAGGAAGAAGGAGGTCATTAAGAGTTTCAAGATGTTGGATTGATATTCAAGTCTAGTCAAACATAACCCCTAAGTTATGCAAGAGTTATCACATAAAACAATTATCTAAAACTTTTATTTATCTTATATTTTTTTTAATACAAAAGTTCTTGAAAAAGAATAAAAATGGAAAGAAATGTTCATGGAAATAAAAATCTTAATTAAACTCTTCTAAATTTTCAACAACTTATTTTAGGAAAGAAAGCATGAAGAAATAAAGGGAGATCACAAAGAAATAAAAAAAGATAATGCTATTCTAAACCTTGGCACTTTTTATGTCATTCGTTTAAAGTAATTCATCCCAAAGGGAGCTTAACTAGCCAAAGCAAGTATCAAAGAGATGGAAAATCAATGAAAAGCTCCCAACCATGCCTCCTGTTGTCTTAATCTATGGAAAGGTGTCCAACGTGGTGTCAAGTGAAGGAACCAAGAAAATTCGAATTGAACTATGATGTACTATAATAAACTATGATAAAGCACTCATAAATCATGAAGAGCTATCATATGAAATAAATGAAGTTATGTGTCATCATCTACAAAGATTGTGAAGAAAGGTTTGATCTGAGTAACTTTGTGATTGTTTTATGCTTTATGTAGTTTCTATGGATTAAAGGAGGTTAAAACTCCACATTTAGTGTTTTATCAACTTGAGGAAAAACCATTTAATACCTATCGAGACTTTTCATCTCTCTTTAGGGCCATGGAGACAAGTTTAAGTACTTGTTAGTATTGTTTTGGTGATCTTTGGAGGGAATCAAGCATGCCCTTATAAATTAATTATAAAATATTTTTAGGAAAACACTTTGTCAATTGTAATAATGAAAATATTTTATTTGCTTCCAATCTCTTTTGAGCCAAAGCATCTTTGTTATTTAGAATTTCTTAAAACCACCATCATGTTCTCATGACATATTGAAAACATTGATGTGTGTTTGGTATTGTGGATATCGTAGTTTCATTCATTCTTTATTTTGGAATGCCTTCAATAAGATAGGCATTTGTTTTATTCGTGTTCTCCCCTATGTTGGTTCTCCAATCAGCTTCTTGGTAGAATAAACTAAGCTTAAAGTTAGCTTTTTTTTTGCATATGGGAATGAAATATAAGTAGTCATGTAGATGGAAAATTTTATAAACATGACAATATCATTATTTGTAATTTTTTATTTACCTAAATAAATAAATTTCACATTATGGCTTCAACACTTTTTGTGTATAAATTTTAAAACCTAGTTTTCTTATGTCGAGATATTGTTTCATTTGATCATCCGATTTAGACCAAAGAGGGTTTTATTCTCAAAATTTTTTTAGACATTTTAAGGCTAAATTATCACATAAATCTCCAAATCATTTTCTTTATAGTCAATGTGGGATTATTTATTTTTATACCCTTCAACCTAAAATACTACAAAAAATTACTTTGTTGAGTAATTTCAATCTTGGTCATCACCCATTAGGTACTCCTCACACTATTTGATCCCTTGTGTTCAAAAAAAGTCTTATGCTATTAGGTTTCACATGTTTTAGGAGAACTGCTTCAGTAGAAGAGTTGCTACCTGAGTGCAATGATGGGAAGTCGTGGCATTTCTTCAATTTATTGGACGTCTTGGTTCTTCTACATAGATTGTTTTTTCTTTTCTTGTTGATCTTTTAGTTCCTTCCAAATATATGTATATTTGTTAACTTCAATGGAGAGCAAAGTGTTTGAATTAATAGCAAAGGGAGACCATTCTCTCACTCCTAGCTTAGCACATTGATACTTTTGCATGGTCTTTTTTGATATGGCTGGTGTTACTTGAGTTAAGTTTTACCAACATCTTAATGTTAACTTTGAATGCTTAAGAATATGATAGAAGAAGACACACTTAGCTAAGAAAAACAAGCCCTAGCTAAAGAGAACTAGCTTATATTCTTATGGTTTGATTCATTGTTGTTGTCTAACACCTCAAGTGGTTCGAAAAGCTTTTTCTTGTCAAGAAAAGTAATGACAAATGACACATTTGTGTTGACTCTTTGTTTTATCTTATTTCGCTTGACCAAAATTTTCCTTTTTGTCAAGTTTAGATGATTTGATGAGCTTGATTGCAACTTTTAATTATTTAATCTTTTTAAATTACATCTTTGGATGACAATAGATTAAGATTTTTGAGTTAGACAATGAAAAACTTCATCTATCATCAATTTTTAATAAGTTCCTAAAAGGCCATGTCATTTGTTTTAAAAACTGAAAGGTCAACATATCAATACATGGTTAATATAGTTTTTAGCCATCAATGAGGAATGAATGTTGATGCATATGTTGAGGTGTTTTTAGTCCAAAGCAATCACTCTTCACCTATGTTGAGGATCTTAAAGAGAACTTTCAAGAATTATGAAAATTTGGGTTGCATGTCAATCCACTCGAGTGCAATTTTGGCATTATATCAAGCACATTTAAAGAATGGAAGTGAAGCTAACCCTGATGGCGTTTGAGACTTTTTGAAAATGCATTCACCAAAGAAATTTTGAGACCTATATAAGTTAGATGGTCATATTGCTACGTTGTGTAGAATCATATCTTGCTATGAAGTCGAGAATTAACCATTTTCAAGCCATTGAGATACAAAATCAGATTGTGGCTTATAAAAAACTATGAGAATGCGATGGTATTAAGAAGCTCATCTGTTATGTCTTTCATGTTCTTAAAAATTTTGAATAATGTAATCCAACCTCTCAAGCTGTTTGACATTATTAAATCCATTTATTTTGTGGATTATTGAAGCAGTTCTTTTGGTTATAACCTAGCCATGAGTTTTTTAACAAGAATTGCACTGGCCAACAATGCAAAAGAATGTTGCACAATATGTTGAGATTGTAAAAATTGTCATTTTAATAGACATTTGCCTCAATGACTAATAGGATTAATGAAAGCCATTAATGTATTATGGCATTTCCTAGTTTATGAAACAATTTTCCTAAGGCAAACATTAGTATTTTGTTGTGATAGTTTATTGCTTCACAAAATAGATGGAAGTAAAATCCTTGGTTAAAAGAGCACAACTAAATGAACTTTAGAATGCTTGTGTAATGTAGTGCAAGCTCTTGAAATAACATAGAAAATTAGATTTTAATCCGTATACATTTTCTATGAAGTTTTGAAGTTCTTTGAGGTGCTTCTTGGACACATGATTATCATAGTAGTAAAACATTTTCATTCTTCACTTTAGAGTATTCTTATCTACTCCACAATAACTGATCTATAAGTCTACCTATCTTATGATAATTTATAGAATATACTAAATAGATAAATTATATTACATAATAAATGTTTAAAGGTTTATTATTATCAAAATAAGATATTATTTTTATTGTCATGGAATTCAATACTACTTTGTCTTGTTAATGGGTTTTCTAATGACTTAATTATCCATAAATATAATCTTGGCATTTAGCATATGAAGTTGAGAGGAGGGAGGAAAAAGAAAGTGAGAGAGAGAGAAAGGAGAATATTTAATTAGCTATATTTGATTTTCTCTCTTATGGTCATTTTTTCTTTTTTTATCTTTTTATTATTTCTAAGTTCAAATGTTGAACTTGGAAGAGCTTCCTTTTTGTAGTACCCCACTGCACCTAGTAATTCTTCAACTCAAATTCTCTTTTGTTTCTTAAAATCTATAGTTAGCCTCAATACTTTACTATAAGGATGCCAGTATAGATGGACAAGACAGTGATTTTTAAAATTTTTTGATTATAAATGCTTAAATCAAATGAAGCTTTATGAGAAGGTATTTTGTATTTCAAAAACCATATAAATTTTTTAATTTTGAAGAAGCTACTATAACTTTTAATAAAATGAACTAGATATCATCCGATGCTCTAGCAAGATTAGAAAGTTCATATAATCGATCAATTTTTATTGCCAACTTATTTCATGTTATAGATCAAAATAAAAACTATTATTCTGTTGAATGGGTTTTTTTGCATGTTTCTTGATTTATGAACTTAATTATACTTTTGTTGTTTGTATTTATTATTTTTTGAAGTGTTTTCGGGTGGGTTGGCCTTCGCTTGAAAGGAACTGAAGTATGATTCGTAGAAATAGCTTGTTGAGCTTGTCCAGTATATTTGTTTATTTTACACTGTTAAATGCTGAAAATGGTAAAAATAGATTAATCGAAGTAACTAAGCCAAGGAGTAGTGATTTAGCAGTATTTTGTATTTATCTAACAAACATTTTAGTTTAGAGCAAATGAATCTGGAAGTTTAACCTATAATTGGGATAAATTTTTCATTTATTTTGTTTTGATGTGTTTCTATTTTCTTCATTCACTTTTTTTTCAAAAATCTTTTCATATCTTATTCCTATAGTAGACATAAATGTAGACATAAAAAACATTAAATGACCAAGCTCACATCACTAGTCAGCACGATTAAATCGGATGACCCAACCAGTCTTGAGCCAGTTGAATGCCAAGTTTGGTCTTCAACATTAGTTCTCTATCTTGGAGAAAATGCATACAACAAGCTTCAGCTCTCATTCATTGTTCTTAACTCCTTGTTTTACTATCTCTTCTTTAAAAAGGTTTGTATCTTTGCTTATGGACAAATTGGTTCTGGTAAAACTTATACCATGATGGGCAAGCCTGAAGCCCTTAAGCAGAAAGGATTAATACCACGTTCCTTGGAGAAGATCTTTGAGACTAGCCTATCACTACATGCCAGGGTTGGACTTACAAAATATAGGTCTGAATGTCAATTTACATGAAAACATAAATTGTGCTCAATCTTTCCTGCTTTCAAACCATGCTTTTCATCTTTTATAGGCATCAATGATAAAGATCTATAATGAAACAATTCATGATTTGTTATCACCCAATCGTAGCACAAGCAGTTGTCTAACTCTTCTTAACAAGCAATATACCATCAAGCACGATTCAACTGGTGATACACATGTGCCAGACCTTACTATTGTCGATGTGTGTAGCATAAAGGAAATTTTCTTTCTGCTTGATCAAGGTGCAAGGAGCAGGTAATTGAAATCAGCATAGACATAGTAAATTGGAGCATGCTTTCATCTTTTATTTTCTTGTTTTTGGTGGCCAACAGAATACATCATGTGTATTCAGTTTCCCAAATGTTCCATATTCTTGGGTACCAAGCTTTGTTTTCCTTGCATGCATGCATTCATCTTCTGTTTTCTGGTTTCTGGTGGCTAACTGAATACGGCATGTGTATGCTTTCATTTCATGTTCCATATTCTGGGGTACCAAGTTGTGTTTCACTTGCAAGCTTTTAAACATACGATTTTGTATCAGCATTTTTTCACTTCTGGATCATTCTTCTCTTTCCCAACGTGACGAGCCACAAGACTATCATCACAAGAGATTGGAACTAATGATTCAGGTTTTACTTTGTTCATCAGGTCAGTTGGCAAGACTCAGATGAATGAACAATCATCAAGAAGCCATTTTGTTTTCACCTTAAGAGTATCTGGTGTGAATGTTGTGAGTGGTGGCTATTCCTTATTCCTTTGAGCCATTAAGCTTGTTACCTAAGATATATGTTGACAAGATTCTTCCATTGCAGGCCACGAAACAACAGGTTCAAGGTGTTTTGAACCTGATAGATCTTGCCAGAAGCGAGCGTCTTGCTAAAAGTGGCTCGATCGGAGATCGTATAAAGGAAAACAATGCAGGAATTGCTTCTAATTTATGCTGAAAATTCTTGTTTTAGATGCATATGTAGAAATTTGTTCTGTCCTTGAAAAAGGCAATAAACAAAAGCTTGTCTTCACTGAGTGATGTTATATTTGCAATTGCCAAGAAGGAGGATCATTTTCCTTACAGAAACTCAAAATTTACATACCTTTTATAGTTACATGGCCATTGGATTTCTGGGATGTTTAGTATATTGCAGTGCGTACAATTTCATTACATAAGTTTTAGAAACGTTCAGAAAAAAGCTGTTTGTTTACTAAAAAATCAATTTTCAAGTTTTACCATCTTCATTCTCATCATACTCAACAATCTCTTGGTGTTTAAAGCCTTGTCTTGGGGGCGATTCAAAAACTTTGATGTTTGTTAACATCTCTCCAGAGGTTTCATCGGCCAGTGAATCGATATGTTCGCTCCGATTTGCTGCTCGGGTCAATGCCTGTGAGATTGGGGTTCCTCACTGTCAAACCCAGATGCAACCACTGCTTTCCTATTGAAACAATGGTTGAGTGATTAAAGTACATTTGTCCATGAGTGTTTCTAAAATAACAACTGAAGCAATGCATTTTTGGTTGCCCCAAGCCATTAAAACAATTTGGTTGAGTGATTAAAGTACATTTCTCCACGAGGGTTTCTAAAGCAATAACTAAGTGCATTTTTTGTTGCCCCAAGCCATTAAAACAATTTGGTTGAGTGAGTAAAGTACATTTGTCCTCAAGGGTTTCGAAAACAACAATTGAAGCAATGAATTTTTTTTTTGCCCAAGCCATTAAAAAAATTTGGTTGAGTGATTAAAGTACATTTGTCCATGAGGTTTCTAAAACAACAACTGAAGCAATTCAATTTTTGTTGGCCCAAGCCATTAAAACAATTTGTTTGAGTGATTAAAGTACATTTGTCCACAAGAGTTTCTAAAACAGCAACTGAAGCAATGCATTTTTTGTTTCCCCAAGCCCTTAAAACAATTTGGTGTTGGCAGAATGTATTTTGCAAATGATGGATTTGATCATTGCTTCCTCTTCCATTGCCATAATATTCATCTTAGATGTAATAATTTGTTTGGCATCTGATTGATCTACTGCTTTGTGATCTTCGTGTATGGTATTGGGTGATGAACAATCATCCTTTTCATCACCCATTGTTCTGAAAACTAAGCGTTCATCTTCTTTTACTAAATAGCTGTTGATGTTGCACATAGTATTATATTTTATGCCTTTGATATTTTTTTGTACCCTTGGCAAAGAAAAACCACTGTCAATCTAAGTTGTGCCCTTATAAATTAAATGTTATTAAAAAATATGACCTAGTGAGGTTGTTTTAATTTTTAAAGTGCTTCTATTAATTAGATGGTAGAGTTGTAATTATATTGAGTCCTTTATGCCCTAAAATTGCAAGAATTGGCATGTTTTTGCTTGTATTGCCAATATATTTTACTATATGTTGCTAGAATTTTTGTATTATCCCTAGTAACAACAAAAAAATGAAGCTTTGAACTCAAATTAGGCACAGAATTCCATGTTATAATCATATTATGATATATGTTAGCTTCGGTATATGCATGTGTTTGAGGATGCATAATTGGCATATGCATACTAGTATTTTTGAGAACGTACTTTATAGTGATACATTCTATAATATATTTTTTTTATTTACAGTACTTGTATGGATCAAAATATCAGGTATCAGTTTACCATAGTGCAACAACTTAATTTAAAAGAAAAGGACAACATGAGTCCTGTTATTCTCACGAAATGTGCTCTTAGTGCGACAATTTTTATTCATAAAAAACCTTCCGATTTTCTTAATTGAGAAAGTGGCCAAATTGGAAAACCATTGTCCTGATTTAACACAATTTGCTATAAATTTTGATGCCTTAAAAATATATATGTTCCTAAACATGGATTACAGCCTCTAGTGACAAGCAAGCATTACATTGACTTCAAATTAGCCATAATAAAAAATATAGGAGAGTTAAAATATACCTTTGAATAACAAGTTTTGGACCAATGGGTGTATTTATGATGGCATGCATTGGCTAAGTGACAAAAAAAGGAATTTTTAGGAATATAAAGACGCTATATATGCCATGCACAAGTATCATTAAATAGAGATGAAATAATCAACTCTGCTAACAAATTAATTCAACTTATTTTTTGGACCAATGTTTCCAATAAAACAAAGAGAATTACTGAAATAACCTAAAATCATTCAACTTGATCTTAGAAAGCTACGAAATCAAGTAACAAAACACAAAATATATGCCGAATAAGTATAGCATTTATCTACAACGCTTAAAAGCCAATGATTCTTAATACGTCTATTTTGATGTGACCAATTAAGTGAGAAATATTATAAGGTATGCTTTCATCTTTTTCTCTTAATAAGTTTAGAAACTAATGATTTAGCCTTGATATTCAAAAGAAACAAAGAGAATGTTTGCACCATTTATATTTTTTAAGAGAATTTGAGGAATTTCCCCATATTTTAACTTGAACCACCAGTTGATACGAGACTCATTAGCACATAAATTACATACCTGGCAATTTTTATTTGAAACACAATCTAGATATAGATATGGAATGGAAAGGGGAAAACGGCATATTTCATTCAAATTCATACTAAGAGGAGGTCATTTGTCGCATCAAAAGCATAACATTCACTCGTTTATGGGCTGTAATACAACTATATTCATAAATTGTTGTGTTTGATATTTTAGAAGCAATTTCTTTTTGAAAAAACTTTATCATGAAATGAATTCTACATTAATAGTTGTCTTGAGATGTGCATTACAAAAAAGATAATATCTTTTTTAATATCATTTAGTGGATGGGCATTTTAGTATTTAATAAAGAGCATACTTCAAAGCTTAAATTAAAATAATTCATAGATTGACATATATAAGGATGTCACAAGAGACGTTAAAGATTGAAATGAAAAATGTAGAAAACAAAACGGATAATAAATTAAACATATAAATCTATTAGTAATATATTGGATAATTTCTTAAGCTAAACAAACCTTAAATTATTGATCCATTTATTCATTAGATGAAGAAGGTAGTGCTTCAAAAATTTTGGAATGTGAAGACTGAGATGCATATAGAGTGGTTGATCCATTTATTCTTTAGATGAAGAAGACAGCGTTTCAAAAATTTTGGAATGTGAAGACTAAGATGCATATAGTAGGGCACACTTTGTTAGTGATGGCATGGTTATGGATGCAATTATTATGGTCTACTAATGATGAAATAGTTGTAAAAATTTGAGGATAACAAACAGATGATAGAATGGAAAAAAGCCTGAAACTTTGTAGCATGGACAAATGTGGATTCACATCATTTGAGAGATGTTGGCTCAATGCTGGTTGGCCTCTATTGAATATTAAACAATTAAATGAAAAATAAGTTTGAAGAGTGCTGTTAAGTGTTGTTAAATAAAAAAAATAGAAAACTTTGACTTACTTTGTGAGAATAAAAGATCTTTTTGAACTATTAAAATAATAAAATAAAAAAAAGATAGTGATATCCCCCCTAATTTATAAATAAATATAATTAGTTAAGTTGTTTAACAATACCTAAAATAAGTATTTTTGTGATCAAAAGTACAAAAAATAAGCAATCAAACCAACCTTGATCTTATACTATCATATGGAGTATTATCGTTTATAAACTCATTAGTTATGGATGGATAATACATGAAAACAAGTTTCCATAGTACCTAGAAAAAATTAATTATGACTTTATGCATATACTTAAAATAAATGTAACAATATTGTAATATTCATGTAATGATTGATTATCCTCAACTTTATCAAATTATTATATGAATATATTCACATAAATATTTTTTTGTATTTTTTTGAAAAATTAAATCATCACGATTTGATTCTAATTCTATAAACCGTACAGATAAATATCTTCCATTTGATGGTCGTAAAAACTATAACAATAATTTTTTCACTATTTTTAGAAACGAAATTTCATTCTATCATATCTATTATAACATGTGGTAGTTAAGTAGATTTGTCCTGAACCAAAAATCCATATTCTAAAGAAAAGTAGAAATTATAAGATTAAGGCATAACACGCAAAAGTACTATGCGTGAACTTATAATGGATTTTTAAGAAGAATTAATCAATATTTCAAGGCAATCATCAAAGGAAAGCATAACATAGTATAGTGTAACCAAATTCTCACATACTAATTTGCTTCAATCAAAGTAAATTTCCTTTACAACTTCCCAAACATGAACATAAATAAGCAATGCAACTAAATGTTATGACATGAAACTTGATAAGAATACAAATACATTAAAGAAGCCAAATAGGCACCAAAAATATAATGTTGGGAGCAAAAAGGTCAAGTTAATAGATACCTTCTCACGGTCTACTGGTTGACCAAGGCGACGAATGTGCAAGGGAGGCCTCCTTATTTGCGGTGGAGGGATGGGCCTTACTTGCCTATTTTGTAGTTCAGTAACTCCATCTATTTCTGATACTTAATCTCAAAAAATAAACTATATATTATGCAGATGGCAAATGAAGGATTTGTATAACTACTTTAGAAAAAAAGACCTGAAAAAACTATATATGAGAAGATTCATAGAATGCTCATAAAAGACAGCTAATTCCAAAACAACTTGAGAAGGCATTAACATAAAGTCTAATTAGTTGATTGTAACTGTTAAACATTTTTCAAAAGAGAGAAAAGTTTCTTATATTTTTTGTTTGATTGGGTGAATTTACAAATCAATGTGCACTTTAGGTTCCACAAAACTTTTGTTTCATGCAAAAAAAAATTGTGAAAACCAAATCAAAGAATAACTATAGCCAACAAAGAAAACATAAATTGAACTTAAAATGCCATCATTTATAATTCGAATATTTAAATATTCATAAAATTTTAAATTGTATCCAACAAAATGAAAAGTAAATATAGGAATCATGATATAAACATTGAGATATGGAAAGAAAACTATGTTTGTTATGACCATGGGCAACTCCTCCAAACTCTTAAAAGTATAGCACTATCATGGGATGGCATCCTATTCAAACAGTTGGCCACTTTAATAAGAGGATGAAGAATTCTTTAAGCTAGGCTAGCTCCAAAAAACCCTTTACCAAAAAAAGGGAAAAAAGGTCAATCCTACATTTTCACCTCCCTTTTCTATTCTAGATTATCATGAGTGCTCACATGCACGCTGATAAAGCCATTCACATCACCAATTTCCCTAAAAGTTGTGGCTGGATAGACAAGAATATTAAACAGTGTCTCCTGGACTTGTCTCACACTGACATTACCTTTAGTGTACAAGTTAAATTGTTACAAATATAATTAAATAATATGGCCCCAATAAGATAGCAATGCTTCCGTTTTTCAACTCAAATCTTGAACTGAAGTACAATGTTATCGCTGATTACCAAAAAGATGGCCAAAATGGCAAATGGATAGAGCTTTATGTTTAGTCAAGTTGAAAAAAAATGCAGTTAATAATATATTCCTTTATATTTCAATTTTCATCAAAGGAGGAAACAGAAAAAACAGGTTGTTGAACATCAGATGAACAAAATAAGCTATTGCTTATCTAATTGCTCCCAAAGGTTTTACCAACTTTTCAATAGGAATTGAATAAGAAAAATATCAATAGCTACAACAGCTATGAAACTTGACCAACATTCCAACTTGCTTATGAGAATGCCTAAAATAAGCATCAAATTATAAGTAACCATAATTATCATCTCTGAGAGAGCTTTGATATTAAGCCATAAAAAAGATCTTATTCAAGGTCATCATCATCATTAAATGAATAAAAAAAATAAGTATAGGGGTATAAGCATTTAAAATATGTTATATTTGTAAAAAAAGTATTTATGATGGAACATTAAATAAAGACATTTTAGTACCCAATCTAGCATCAAATTAAATCATAATACAAGCTAAAAAACATGGATGGGGGCTATTAGTTCCATGAACACTGTGATTGTGAAGAATAAGATTTATGCCCTCAAAATATTCATTTTAAACTTTACAAATTGCTAAGCTGTAAATGACTTGATCCAAGCAAGTAGAGTAGGGCTGAAGTTCAATTATGTTACATCTACTGGAGCTCAATTCGAGTATAAGGGATGGTATTAAAGCTTGTCTCATTTAAATCATAAATGCTTAGGTTCACAAACCCCAAACAAGAAACTTGAACAACAAATATATGAATGAGCTGTAAAAAGGACAAGATGTAATCAACTAAACAAGTTGGCACGTGTTAAATATTTGAGACTTAAAACAACCATGTGAGCATAAGATGTTTATGAACACTAATTGATACATTAAAAACAGATATATACACTACATTCATTAATATTAATTGATAATTTAAACAAGTATGTCTTTTCTGAACCACTAGATCTTACTTAAAAGAAGGTATTAAAAGGTCACATCAGGTACATAAACAATCTCAGTTATTAATGTTTAGGAAAAAGGTGTGCATGAAAAAAATGTAATCAATAATAATAAAAATAACTTATGCATTTTGTTAAAAATATATATAATATAATGTATTGAAGATAAACAAAGACAAGCATAAGCCAAACACGTAGAAATAATAACACAACAAAAAAAAACATGTACAAGATGTTAGAACTATACAAACCGCATGGCATTTGTGAGCTTCTAGAAAAGAATAGTTAATGACTATGACTCAAGATAACTAAAGATAAATACTAAGGTAAAACACAGAAAACAACAAAGCTAGTAATCACAAAATGTATATTAAATAATTAAGCTTTTATAAATACATTGTGTCCAAGAATTGAGCAATTTAACAAAAGCTAAATAATCCAACTTTAAGATTTCATTAAACACCATCTTGATTAATAAGAAAATTACATTAGCTAGCTTTTATAATTAGACAATCAAACATATCGTTCACAAATCAAATAGAGATCTTGGACCACTCTATTGAACTAGCCATAATATTGTGCTACAAATTGAGAGTGGCTGCTGTAGTTGAAACCAGCACATTTTAATTTCAAGATCCGATGAAATGGCATGAGACAAATCATCGTAGAACTCAAAAATCAAACCTTAAGTTATTCACTATTAAAAGTAAAGAAGCAATTTCAAACCTCATGGAACTTTTGGTTGTGATAAGTGCAAGGCATTGCTTTCCTAAATGATATTTTAACAATGAAGTAGATTTAATGAAAAACCATGTAGTGTAAATATCAACATGGAACCTGGCCCACTCTACACATTATTCAACATGAAACTAAAGTAGCCCTTCTTTCCTGATCCAGAAAAACAAATTACGATAGGTGAAAACAAAATTCTACATAGAAAAGATATTCACAATCTCGGCTCACAAGAATTACAAGACAAAGTGAAGCACCGGATAGATACCAAATCATTAGAACAAAAATACCAGTACCAATTTTAGTGCAGGTAGGAAAGAGTAATAACCACTTATAATCATCATGGACAGTAAGCTATTTAAACTCCTACAAGAACTGTTTGCCTGAAAGAAGGAAGGCGAGAGAGAGCGAGAGAGAGAGGCAAAAACCTTTGGCCTTGGAACACCTGGAGAGCTGAAGCGAAGCGGTGAGGGTCTAAGGAGACACACAACTCATGGAGCTTGGAACACCTATAACAGTGGCATTCAGTACATGGAGATCGAGATCGACAGTGGTACCGACAGAGGCAAACAAAATCCTAACTATAAGGCCATCGAAGCGAGAAACAGAGAAGAGAAAGGAAGACCTTCTGCCCTATGAAAACCTTATAACTCCATAAACAAAGCTTCAAAGATTGTAGCAACAAAAAAATCATTTCGAAAAATCAAAACAAAAAAAAAAGAAAAAATAAAATTATGTGGGGTAAATTAAAACCAATCAATACATTCTATAATAATCAATTAAAGTTTTATATAATTATTTATAACAATTTAAACTTATTGAGTTGTATATAATAATAAATATCTATTATATCATAATTAAAAATTTTTCAAATAATTTTAGAAGATGATATATTTTTATCAAATAATCTTTAGTATATCATAAAACTAAGATCTTCTATTAAAAAATTTTTTGTCAATATTTCAATATATAAATTTTATTTCAGAAGATGAAAAAATTATAACAATTATGATATTAACCATTCTATTAATATATTTTTAGTGCCATATTTATCAAGACCATTTGGAGCACTAATTTCAAACTTTATTTTTTAATGAAATTGCTTTCGAAAATAATATCAAATTTTTGTTTAGCAAAGTTTAAAAACATTCTTTTAATTTAAAAAACAGAAAACAATGTCAAAAAATAAAAGATTGTTTTATCATCATAAAATAACATTAAAAAATTTAATTCACTTTTTATTAAGAGATAAAATATTTTCTAATCATTTTTTAATACAATTAATAACAAATTTATAAAGCCCATCAAGTTCTTAATAACACTTTTTAATAATATTATTTAATTTAATTTTTAATTAATTAATTAAATTTTTAATTAATTAATTAAATTTTTAACATAAAATTATTATAAAAGATATAACCAAAATACATAATATTTTCAATTGCCTCTGTGGTTGGAGAACAAACACCATGGACTGAGCATCGAATTCCCAGACACTCCTCACTTCAGTTTTTCCGGCAACCTTCTCCTCAATCCCTCCTCGAACACCTTCGTTTTTCTCTACTCCAATAACCCTTTCTCATCCCTGCGCCTTCAAGATCAGAACTCATCTGTCTCTTTATCTGTGTCTTCCTATAGCCTTCGTGTCGACGTTGCTCAGTTTTACATCTCTCCGTCAGTGCTTCTTTGGTTCTGAACGGCAACCGTGAAGATTACATTCTTCTCCGACGGAGTATTTTTCCATTAGTGTACACTATGCAGGCTCCAGGAGGGGGCGGAGTTCCAAGGCTGGAGGCGATGGTTGATTGGCTTCAGAACGAAATGGGATACCCTCGTCAGCTTCCTTCCATTGACCAGATCCGCAAGATCTGTCAGGGAAACATGGTCCCTGTGTGGAGCTTTCTCCTTAAAAGAGTGCGGTCAGAGAAAACCACGGCGACGGTTCGTCGAAATATTTTTGTTCATGGAGTGGCAGCACCTGCTGAGGGGGTGAATCGAGGAGGTGGGAGAAGGAAAAGGGAAGCTTGGATTTTGAGGATGGATCATCTCTAGAGGCGAAGGAAGTAGCGATGAGGGAGAGGGACCTTGCGGAGGAGGAGGTGGTGAGGTTGAGGAATGTCTTTAGGCGACAAAGGAAGGAGTTGAGGTCCCGGATGGCGGAGGTTGAAAGAGAGGAGTCGGAGCTAAAGAGAATAGTTGACAAGAGGGCCAATGCTAGGGGAGATGTCTACTTTTTTCTATTTTATTTTTAGATTAGGGGATTCTCGTAGTAGGTGGATTATACAGAACTAAATGTTGGATTTTGAATTGGAGAAGAGGTGTTTTTGGCTTTATGAGGTTTTTTTCATTTCATTTTTAGATTAGGGGATTCTTGTATAGGTTTTCTTCGGCTTATTCTTGTAGCAGGTAGGTTTGTACTCGTTTAATGGTTAACTATTTCCATGGTTTTGGTTAACATATAAGGCACAAACTAGTGATGTTTGAAGTTAACGATCAGCAATGTGATGAGGTAACTTAGTATTTACGGAGTACCAAAAACAGCATCATCAATATGTAAGCCAAGGATGAGACATTAGGAGGTTGATTATAAACAGTGCTATTAATTCAGTTGGTGGGATCCATTCATGCAATGAGAAAGAAGCAGTTAACAAGACGGTAAAGGGTAGCAAATCATTAGATGATGTCTTTTTAAGTGAGACATCACAGGATAGAATCATTAGATTGGCATGCGAGTCTCTTGTAAGGCATATGATTGAAAGAATCCAAAGTACCTTCACGGCATATGATGGGATTGGAATGAACTCTAGTATTCAAGTAGATGCTACCAAGTTTCTCAGTGACTTGGAAGGTGATGTACCTGAAGGTGTGAAGGCTGTGATAACTGACTCTCTTAGAAATCCTTCACAATTACTTCAGTCAGTCACTACGTACACATTGTGCTACAACAAATTCATCCGTAGGGAGACTGAAAAGATTGACATCTGGGCTGATGCAGAGCTTTTGAGGTAATATTTTTTTATCTTCAAATCATTGTTCCATTCAGGTATAATTATGAGAATGATATTGTAATAGACATCACAACTCAGGATGCAAGTTCACCTTTACTATATCAGGTTTATGATAGTCCAAGACATGGTATAGATCTATCCTTACAAGGAACTTACAATCAACTACTTGAAAGACAATTATGCCTTCTCCTTATATGTAGAATAATATAGAGTATGCTATTGTAGTTGCCCATTATTTCTCATATTAGAGATTACTTATACTTATTGTTTCAGATCTTGTATTTGGTATATTTCTTGAAATTTTATTTGTGATTATCTATCAGACGAGACCTTATAGTCATTTTCATATTCATTTGTTTTTTCCCTTATTTGCAACTTTTTCCTAACTTTATGTATTTTGTTACACAATTTTTTGCGATTAATGTTTCATGTGCACCTTTTGATTTTTTTTTTCATTCATAAGGTCATCCCTTTTCATATGGCAGACTCATACATACAATAAAACTTTAATTTAGATTATTAAGATAGACTACTTCATAAAGTGATTTGAAGTTTTTTATTATTTATTATTTTGGGTTCTACCACTAGCTATTTTCAAAGGATCCCACCAATTATATTTAAAATAAAAGTTTTTTTTTGTGATTTTTTCACAATTGTCACCACAAGCATTTCTGTGTCCTATTGTATAGACATTGGTAATCTTAGCTTAATGAAGAAAGAATAATAAATATTTAAGCAAGTAACTTAAGAATCCATTAAAAAATTTCTTGACCATAAGTCACTAAATTACTACAATAATTCAGGAAATACATACTCGATGGCTAAATTATAAATATCAACTATTCTAACAAATATGGTACTTGCGAAGAAGGTGGGACTTTTGCCCTTGAGTGATTTTCATAATGATCCATAGCAAAACCATTTAGATAGTTTGGTGAGAAAAGTATAGTCTAGTGAAAAAATGCTAAAATTTGGAGAATGGATGATGAACAAGGGTAAGGAATACATTTACTGAATACTATAACTATAAAAGTTGTACCTTCTAATTAGAAATATTACCAAGTGATAGAATTAATTGTCCCTTTTCTTAATAAAGCATGTTTGCAAAGCACTAATTCCATTTACAACCTATCCAAAGTTACATTAAAAGACATTAGAATTGCTTGGGAAGTCATCAAAGCTACTCCAACAAACAAGTAACTTACCAAACAAAGAAAATTAAGCATATGTTGGACAATGCTTTGGCTTGCACATCATTCTCCCTCTTTTTAAAATTACTTGACCTTGAGTTGACTCGTGAAGTTTTTTGAGGAGAAAACAATACATATCTCCATCCTACCATAAGGATATTTTCTTTGCCCTTCTTTTCTTCCAAAGGGAAAGCTTGCAAAGCAATGAGGGAAGCTTGTCATAATGAGCTAGTAGTAGTCGAATGAAGTGCTGCAAGGAGAACAATTTTATTAGGGATGTACTACTTGAGTTATGATTGTGTTTCTTGCAGCTAATAGTATAGTTTCCTCTATTTAGTAGATACATGTATAATATTTATTGTGCCAGGAAGAACACAAATGTAAGCTTAGAATTTGTCTTCTGCAATTTTTCTTTTTTAATTTCTTTGGCTCTTTTGAACAAGAAACTTGGACAAGTAGAGATTGTTGTGTTAGTCGTACTGGTATTTCACTAATTTCACAGGAATTAAAGTTTTTGGCTCTTAACCAAGCTCCTTTTTTTAATCTCTCTTATGTTTTCATTAAAATATTATATAGAAAAAGATTATATGTTAATATTACATGATCACATAATACATAAAATATATGGGTACATCAACATCAAATTATTGAGAATAACATAATCTTTAAGGGTTGTTAAGCTTTTTTTTTACTTGATCTTTGTTTGTAGTTTGTAAGGTAATCTTGATTAAATCTATATTGTCTTTTTTGTTCTAAAAGATTAAATGAGTTAATGTGGTTTGTAGTGTCTTTGTATGTATTATGTATGCATGTATGTATGCATGTATGGATGTAATTGTGTGTGTGTGTGCGTGTATATATATAGTTAAATTATCAATTTACATATTTTATGTAACTCCACTTAATATGCACTAATTGACTTAATTTAATCATCCAAACTTATTATTAATATTTGTATTGATATTATTTTATTAATCACTTAGGTTAGTGAACATATTGACTTTTTTGCAATCTGATTTCTAATAAATGTAAAAGTTTTTTATCCATTTCGATTAGTAGAAAATTTTTTCATTAACCCCTCTTATGTGATAACTAATAATTAATATTTGTTATTAAATGAAGTAACCTAGCTAATGTAAACATATTTCTATCAGGGGATAGTAAATGCTATGTTTATTTTTTGACCATATAATCGTTCTTAATTTTTTTAATCACTTGTAAGGGTTATCTACATGAGGAATGGATTGAAATTATATAGATCAGCATGTAGTTTAAAACAAATGGTCGGGATTGGCTCAACTTGGTTCATATACTTGCATTAAAATGACAGTTGGTAGTTTGGGACGGCTTAAGACAACTACAAAATAGGGATTCTTGTTTCATTAACATGGAAATATTTACTTGATTAACCAATTTCTCATATAGCCAATTGATTTTTAAATGTTTATTTTGTGATTTTAAACTAATATTTAAATCTTCAGTGCGGAAAATTGTAACAAATATGATGGCTGGGCATGTTGTTATCCTTTGGCAAAAGTTTCATTACCGAAATCTTAAACTACATGCTATGTTTGTGTGAATTTGTGATTTAACAACGTGCTTGAAGTTGACCAAGCCTTTAATTGTCTTCTTTGAAAATTGGCCATGCATTAAAGAAACTGGAAAAATGAGTAGTAAATTTTTAGTTAAGGAGCTCGTTGTCCAAAAGATTTTCATGGTCACATTTTCCTTGGACATTTACACTCTATAGTATGGAGCTTTTCTGGGTATTTCCTTTCATAATTTTTAATGAGATTGATGTGAACATTTATGGTACTGCTCATAGACATGTTTGTTTGGTTTATTTAAAAGCCAGATGCATGTCGGCTACATTAGATAACCTTCTACACTTTTAGTTATGGTTATGAAGATATCCACATAACACTAAGGAAATTGTTTCAAATGAAAACACTTATGAAAATGCTTCATCTCATAGGAATCATCTTTTTGCAATTTTATTGTGTTTCATTTTAGAACTCGTAATGATGTATATCATGCATCCATTTTCCTTTTAGAAAGCTCATGTCCAGCAGTTTGTGGCTACTGAAGATGTGCTAAGCAAGGCAGTTGAAGCTAAAAGCATTAGCCGAAAACTAGTAAAGCGGTTACATGGAAATGGTGAAGTTGCAACAACAGCACTACATTCTGGAGTCCAGTCATAGAACCTTGGTACACAAGGCATTTTCAGGTGATGTGACCCGTGCGATTTCTTAAAATAGGATTTTTTGTAGGAAGTTTTTAAACTATATATGGATCATTGCTATGTATCATTGATATGGAATTTTGTGAATTTTCTTTATTCATGTTTTTGTTCTGATGCGAAGTGTTGTCAATCTTTAACATGCCAAACTTCATGGAGTTGTACCTACCATAAGAGTTTCAAAATTATATATTCATAACACGATATTTTTGAATATTTGGTGCTTACATTATGCATGTTTCTTTTTTTTAAATCATCATAGAAAGCAAACATATATTTTGTCAAAAAAGAGTGCATTTTTGTTGAGCATTTTCATCCAATTATATTCATTACTATTTGAGTTCAAAAGTAAAGGATTTTGATCATGGTTCTCATTGAAATTTTTTGAAACTGCATCGAATTATATCATAGCTTAGCTTATAGTTTTTTTAACTTCAATTTGTAAAATGCATAAGCTAGCAACGTGAGGATTATTGCACGTAGGAGTTTTATATATGCAATCTTCCATTGCAATGCAATGAACCCTTTCCTTGATTCCATGGCCTTGATCACTCTGTATTATGTATTGTTCAGCTGAATGTTTGGGCAAAAGAAAGAGATGTTGCTGGACTAAAAACTAGCATTAATACATTGATATCTAAGGATCAACACTTGAACAAGTTGTGTTTGGAGTGGAAAGAAGTAGAAGATTCTTTGCGAAAGAAATGGAAGAAAATTGAAGAGTTTGACTCTCACAGATTAGAACTTGAGTCTCCTTACACTGCATTTTTATGTGCTGATATTGTTAAGTCTCTTACACACCATATCCTCATTCAAATGATATATTGCTGTTATGTGAACTTGACGTGTTATTGAGTTACATCCTTGAGTTCATCTTTTTCTTCCTATGTACATTGCTTGAGTTCATCTTTTACTGTTGATTTGTAAAGTATTTCTTTGTGTTAACATTTTTAAGTATCTTGCATACTATATCATCTTTTGATTGCATTCTTTGATATTTATGTGTGTTTTTTGTTTTTGAATGATATACCTGAGTCAATGTTTTGCTATTTATTATACTATTTATCAGATCCAAAAGTGCTTATGTACTGACATTGTTAAGTATTTAACTATTGAATCACTTTTTTCCTAGGAGAAGATAAGTAACGCTTTATAGTGTACTTGAACTTGTACTACTAAGGGCAAACATTGCATAAAAGCTTCAAGATACTTGGGTTTCAAGGAGTGTAGGACATAGATGATCCACCGCGTGTGATCTCACTTTAGGCATATGGTGATTATGGTAGTAGGAATATGGTATTCTTTAGCTATAAGCTATAACAACACAAATATTATATCCAATTCAGGCCTAATGCCACATGAGAAGTGAGCACTCCTAGAGTGGCTGTCTTTTTTTAGGATATTATAATCTTATATATTTTTTAGCTGTAAAAGTTAAAATTGAATTATTATATTTGTATTGAGGGGATCTTTTAGGAATCCTTAAAACTTGAAGTTTTTAGTTAGTTTTCTTAGGGGAAAAACTTTTTGAGTATCTTATATTCCATGAATGAACACCAAATATGCATTTTATCTTTAGGTTTGCTTTTTGAATTTGAGAATTAGTAAATATTGAAAAAAGATTTTTTTGTTCTAAACGAAAAATGGAAATGACAATCTAAATAAAAGTAGAATATTAGTTTCTCTCAAAATCAAAAAAAAAATAGAGTAGAGAAAGATTGCCTTTTGCATTTCAGTATCAAAAATCATCTTTGGTGACAACAATTATATGTTATAGATATTTCTAAACAAGGAAAAGTATCATTGATCATGAGTCCTACATGTATAAGCATTTGTTGAAACATTCTTTTTTAAATACTGAATAACTCATTATATTATGTAGAATTGGGATATATTAGGATTAAATAGAAATTTTTTATGGTTTTATTTTGTTAGCTCTCAAATATATCATATTTAATTTTTAAGAATTATTATTTTTTATGAATTTCTAGTGAAACTTTACCCTAACACAAACCTTTTGTTATTTCCATATTGATAAATGGTTAAATATTGATAATGCTACTTAATTTGATTGCAGATAATTTTGATCTACTTTTGTTCTCATGGGAGGCTTTAAGAGGAGTAAAAGACATCTTGAGTGGATGTTGTAGGTCTTGAGACAACTCAAGGAAGATAAGAGAGGTACATTAAGATATTATTCTTAAGAGGTGTTGATTGGCCTTGAGGCCCATGTTAGTGGGCTTTATGTGGATGAATAAAAATATTTTAAGAGAGAGCTTGAGTAAGATGTATTCTTTGAGAAAGGTTACTTGAGGTAGTTTTGACATTCAATAGGCATATGCAAGGTAGGTTATGGTCTTGAGGGACATAGTCGAGGTGTCAGTTGGGGTTCTCAAGGGTTAGGCCTTGTGTATAAGGAATGTGTATTGAAACTTTCTACAATTGTTGAGAAGGAAGTGTAGATCTTGAGTTGATGGGAACAAAGGCTGAAGTGGTGCCCTAAAGAGCAATCAAGGCAAGTACACATGGGAATCAAATGACATCAAAACATTTTGGTGATTTTTGGATTCATTTCAATTGGATTTTGATCGAGTAATGAAGAAGAAAGTTTTAGAAAATCTTGTTGGCTTTCTAACTCTATTTTTAATAATCTAATTTCAATATTTGTGGAAGAAGTTACTCCAAATTTATTATAGTTGTGCAAGGACATTTGGGTAAGTGCAAATTTAGAATTTGAATGCA